>JARSSU010024246.1:0-61349 GCA_029619165.1 Eurosta solidaginis | reverse complement strand
GCTAGGCTTAATTTGAAGACATGTGACGCCAGATGACAATGTCCAGTCAGAATACCCGCCAAGAGTCCTCTATTTTTAATGATAATTTAATGTTAATTTAATGTTACTTTGTTAGTCTAAGGTTGTAAGACGTGTACATGATTTTCGACACTTTACAGTCCCGCGCTTGGGTCCATGCTTTTCCTGTTTGGTCGGTCATATACACAGGACGTATACGGAGCCAGCTTGGAAGATTGCGCATTTTTTACTAGTTCATCGGTTGTTTTTCTTTCCAGGGATTGCTCAAAATTTGTCGATATAAAAATTGACGCGGCTGCTGTTTATGTTATTTTCTTCAAGTGTTTCTACTGCTTCGGTTTCGACTACTACTTCCACCTGAAAAACACTACAGTGAGCCGGCAGCTTCTAGGTATTATCTGTCCACTCTTTCCATGACTTTGTAATCATTGGTGTACATTTGGGCTGCCCCGTTTGCCATTTGGGCATCGTTCCGCCAACCCTCCAGCTTGTAGCTCTAGAAGTCCCTTCGAAGCACAGGTAACGAATTAGGTAGTATATGCGTTTAGTATTTGCTAACGCTATACTTCTATAGCCGTATGGCCTGCTCTCAAGCTACCCAGAGGCATTAAGCCTCGTTGCAGTTGTTAACGCTATGTTCTTCGCCGCCGAGCTGCAGGTGGAATGTGCACAATGGCATGGGAGGTGTAGTTAGAGCTAAAGCGTTCAGCCACAGCGTTCAGAATATTTCACTCTTGCAAAAGCAGTTAGACTAAAATTTAAAAAGCTTACACCACTGTAAGGAAGCTCGAAAAAAATGTAGACTTTACACACTTCATAGAAATAAAGTTTTTGTAGACTTTTTTATAAACCTTTTAATCTTAGGAGATGCCAAGTTTTCTAGGTAATTTCGAAGTACATAACAATATTTTTGTGAAGACTTTTTAAAACAATTTTTGTCAATATTTTTTTGTATTCTTTCTGAATATTTGTTTGTTGCAGCACCAGTTAATATAACAAGCGCTACACACTTCTCCCGGCCTACCTCTCGTCCTAACTGCAATTGACTTATGCTAATTATTTATCCTTTTCGTTCAGCTTTCTTTGTCATTATTCTCCAACAGCGCGCAATAAAATAAAAATTGCTGCCACGAGGCATGAAATTTATTTTTAATTTGTATTATTTTTTTTTCATACAGGGAGAAAAT
Organism: Eurosta solidaginis; assembly: GCA_029619165.1. Lineage (NCBI taxonomy): Eukaryota > Metazoa > Arthropoda > Insecta > Diptera > Tephritidae > Eurosta > Eurosta solidaginis. The sequence goes on along the minus strand of JARSSU010024246.1, from coordinate 60,144 downwards.
AATTACCGCTTAACACGCATTTTAAAAAGTGCGTATATAATTATTTCTATTTAAGTTTTTGTTTTATTGGTTTGAAAAACTAAATGATGAAAATATCTCTTTTTTCTCACGCCACTGCATTTTTGTGGTTTTGTTGTTGTTTTAAAATAATCGTTAAAAATTCAGTCAGTGATCGAAAAAGCAATTAACGATTGGTAGTTAAAAGCACAACCACAAATGTAAGTTTTGTGTGCGCATAAGTAGAAATACGCATTTAAAGTTCTTCTACAGCTTGACAGCTACCTTAAGCCAGCAAAGGCAGCTCGTAATGAAGTCAGTGGAACAAGTAAATTGACGATGCTAGCGATTTAACATACCACCATGTTAGCCAACAAGATCATCAACATTAAGTTGGTATTTTAGAAAGTCAATGCTTTTAAGACTTGATAAGATATACGAAGACTTCATTAAAGACGTCTATCTCACGAAAACATGGTGATACAAATAAAATTCGTATGTGTGATTGTGTTAATGCATACCAACTTGTGGCCGGCCTGATTAATCGATAACCAGTAGGCCATTATCTTAGTCGAAATCAGCTTTTGAATGGTAGATAACCAATGTGGGCAAAGCTTTTATGTATACAGCGGTGTGCACAGTAATAGAAGCATGGAAAGTCAAAGATATTTTATTAACTATTATTTTATTTTATTTTTTGTGATCGTTTTTTTTTGCCTTATAGTTGGAAATCTAAACAACTAAGAAAAATTAAAAGTGTGCAATATTTGTTAAAAATTAAGTTTCATTATAATATTATTGTAGTTCATGGTTTTTGAAAAATACACGTTTTTTTAATTTTTTCATAGAGTCAAATTATGTTTTTAGTATAATATTAAAATTTATTTAACCTTAGTGCACATTTTTTTGTTTTTCAATAACGTATTTTTTGCCGCCGCCGTGGTGTGGTGATAGCGTGCTGGGTAAAAGTATCTGGCAAAGAAACATCAAACATTTTAAAAAAGTTTTTTCAGATAACGATCAGAGCCGATGAAAAACATGTAGATTTGGGAGAGAAGCTCGGCCTTAATTCTCTTCGGAGGCATATTACGACGTGCATACATTTTTTGTTTATACTTTCTCTTTAATTCACCCTTCATTTGCTTTTTTTATTTACTTTAACTTTTTTCATAAATTAGAGCATTCTAGAATTTTTAAAATTTTCTACATATTTTTGCCCCGCTTCATTATTTATTTATTACTTAAAAGTTTCTTTTGGTTTTTTTGTCAACTCTTGTTAGGTTATTTAATTTGCAAATTTGAAATTTTTTAGATTTGATTAAGCTGGTCAATACTTTTTGTATATGTATGTAATAGAAATAGGCTGCAATGACCAAAATTTGCTTTAGTGCAAGTCAAAGGACTCCACTATTCAAACCCTACGTTTCGCTAATCTTCTTAGCTTCTTCAGGGGCAGACTGCATTTATTAGTATTGTGTTCGTTTTTTTCTACTTATGGATCAAAGTCCAATTTGACAAGTATACCTAAACAGAAGGGTATCTAAACCTTTTAAATTTTGACTTGAATTTAATTTATTTATTAATGACAATTTACATAATAAATTATAATTACATATTTATACACATAAATTGTAAGTTTTTTATCTTAATGTGATATTTACACAAAAAGTTTTTCAATTTTAAGATTTATAATTTTCTATTTTCATGTTTCATGTTCAACATTGTTGTTTGTGGTGTATTATACTATTATTTAATAAATGCAGTCTGCCCCTGAAGAAGCTAAGAAGATTAGCGAAACGTAGGGCTTGAATAGTGGAGTCCTTTGACTTGCACTAAAGCAAATTTTGGTCATTGCAGCCTATTTCTATTATATGCAAATTTTTAATTAATTTAATTTTTGAAATTTCTGAAAAAATATTTAAATATTTAATTTTTAATTTTTAGAGTACTTTATGTCTGATACAATTTTTTAAAATAACTTTTATATACTAATATTTTTTCATACCTTTTTCTTTAATTTTTATTGTTTGATTGATTTTTTTTGTAAATTTATTTTAGTAAATTGTTTTATCTTTGAATTTTTTCGTGTGAAATAGAATAGAAATAAAACAAAATATGCAAAAATGTTGTTGAAAAAATATTAAAAATCAAATAAAGGTTTCGATTCTTAAAAAAAATTAAAAGTAAAAGTATATTAACGTTACATATATATTCTTAATTCTTTTGACTTTTTAAATATTTTTTCAATAAAATTTAGTATATGTTTTTTCTGATTGTTTTGAAAACAATTTAATAAAAGAGTAAATACAAAAATATTAGTTCACTAAAAAATAAAAATATATTATGAACCAAGCATGCATTTATTTTTTAAATTTTATTATTGACCGAAGAATTTTATTTTTACTTTTGTTTACATTTTCTCAATTAAATTTTGTATTTTTTTCTAATTTGTGTATTTTTTTTTGTTTTTAAATTTTGTTGATTTTGAAAAGTCAAATTGGAATTTTTTATTGATTGTAAATTAAAAATAAAAAGTTAACATATATTTTTTATTTTTTAAATTTTCTAATGAATTGGGAATTTTATTATGATTTTTATAATATTTTTTCAATAAAACATTGTTTTTTTGTGATTTAAAAAAAATCTAAATAATAAAAAAGTAAAAAAAATTAGTTTATTCAAAAATTAAAAAAATATATTTTATAAATATAACATGGCTTTTATTAAGAGTTTTTTAATTAAATTTTGTATTTATTTCTTATTAAAAAAAATAAAAACATATTTAATGTTGAAAAAGTCAAGTCAAAGGCAGTTGTTTTTTGTTTTTTTAATATAATTTTTATTTTTAAATTTTCTAATGAATTTGAACATTTATTTGCACTTTTTTAATATTTTATTATTAGGATTTTTTTAATATTTTTGATTAAAACATTGTTTTTTGTGATTTAAAAAAAATTAAATAATAAAAAAGTACAAAATTTTTAGTTAATTCAAAAATTAAAAAAAATATATATTATAAATTTAACATGGCTTTTATTTTTTAATTTTTTATTGAAATAAAAATTTAATTTTTACTTTTTAAAACTTTTTTAATTAAATTTTGTATTTTTTTCTAATTAAAAAAATAAAAAGTAAAAACATATTTAATGTTAAAAAAGTCAGATTAAAATTTTTAGTTGTTTTTGTTTTTTAATATATTTTTTTATTTTTTAAATTTTCTAATGAATTTGAAGTTTTATTTTCACTTTTTTAATATTTTTTCAATAAAACTTTTTATGTTTTAAAATTTTTAATTTCTGCCAGTAACGTTTTTCTAATTTTTCTATTATTCTCAAGTTCTGTGTTATTATTTATAAAAAAATTATTTACAACAAACTTCAGGATGTTTAAAATGTGTTTCTATTTTTTAGTTGAAAACTGTATATGAACAAGCATGCATGCTAACCTGGGTCGATTTGTATTGACGAAAGTTAACTTATATCGCGCCATCGATTTTTCGATAGGATTTGGGCTCAGGAAAAAGTTCCACATAATTTTTGAGCCTGCAAAAAAATCGATTTTTCGGCCAAAATTCTTCTAAATCTCCATAAAAGAAATGTCAAAAAACGGCATTTACCAATTTGCATTTGCCAACTGACACTCATTTGGAGCCTTCAAAATGAAAAAATTCATAAAAAATCGAAAAAATCGTTGAAATTTTGCAGGGTATGCGTAGTGGAACTTTTTTTCCTGAGCCCAAATCCTATCGAAAAATCGATGGCGCGATATAGGTTAATATATCAAACCAGTCTAATGCATGCACTTCGAGACGTTAATTTTATATAGTTCACATTTAGCTTAGTTAAGTGAACCATTCCATTACGCTTAAACATATAACGTGGGAATTGAACAACCGTTAATAAATACCAAGTAGTAATGTATGTAAATAAAAAAAGAGTGTTTATTTGAACTAAAAATATTTATACACGCATGTATGTATGAACGTAAATAGCTTTTTGTGTGGTGCAATGTACATATGTATGTATGTACATACATCTAATTACCTCGCGAGATTCATAAGTAATCTCCAACAAAATTAATTACCAGCAAAAACAGACAAACAGACAGACATTTAAAGCAAATAACAAACGAACAGAAAATTATTTAGGTTTCAGTTTTTTTTTGTTTTTTGTTTTTAATATTTTTAGCTGCCATAATTTAAGCGATTTTTGCAGATTTGGTGTTTTAAATGTTTTTTTTTCGAATTTGTATTTTTTTTCTTAATTTTCTGCTTTCAATTTTGTTTGTTGAATTATTTTCAGCTCAATTTCCTTCATCTTTTCTAAATGAACTCGACTCTTTTAACAATCGCGTTTATTACCTGCCAAAACCAAGAAGTACAAAAAACCAAAAACCAACGTAAAAAATCCCATTAAAAACGCATTCATATTGCGTGCGAACAATATTTACTTAAGTTAATTTCTTGTTCGTGCAACGTGATTGCCTTTCTTATGTTGTTGTTGAAGTATTTATGTATTGCTTACTTTTTACGATATCATTTACTGTGTGTAGATCAGATTTTTTGGGGCGTTGAATTCCAGTGAAAATGTTTGTGTTATGGTTCATGTGCACTCTCAATTATGTGCACGTTTTTGTGTGTGCAGTTTTTGTGCAGAAGAAGGTTACTTTTATTTGTATGTATGTATGTAGGTAAGCAGCGAAAAAATAAATGTTTAGTTTTAAGGTACTGAAGAAATTACTGTCGACCAAGACCTAAATCAAATTTTGCAGACGTGCCAGGCATAAACTGACAGTGTGGATAGTGTGGCCCAGACGGACAGACGATAGACTTGAAAATTGTTGTTTTTACGGTTGTTTCTACAGTTTTTAGTTGTTGTTTTTTTTTCATTTAGTTCGCGCGGTTTCATTAATCCGAAAAGCAAACATGCCACTACCATTTTTTCACCTTTTTGAGTTAATGTTTACCTTTTGATATATGACCGTCAATTTTATTTTTTACTGCGATACTGCCCTTTTTTCTCATCTCTCTGGTACTTTTTTTTAATTATTAAATATTTTTTTGCGTTTTTTGTGCCATGTTTTCGACAGTCTGCTACATAGCTACAAGGGCTTATGGGGTTATTTCATATTTAAAAAAGTTAAATGGTCACTGTTTGTAAGCTTAAAACAAATAATTGACTGGAAAAATTGTAGAATATACATATATATGTATGGCGAAAGTGAAAAAAGTAGCAAAAAGTTAAAAGCTGACAGCTTATAAAAGATACGCGTCTACAGAGGATGAGATTTTATTTTGCGTTTATTCATCAAAAAAGTTGAGGACGGCGTGTGTGCGACACGTAGTTTTTAAACTATTGTGCGCGGAAATTAAAGTACCTACGGTTGGGTATGGATTAATAACAAGTAAATTTAATTGACATGTTCAGTAAGCCGATAAGATCAAGGTTGTCAAGGCACAAATATCTGAAGAGCTGTTTTTAATAAAATTGGCACATAAATCCTCCTGGGAATAATTTTGCATTTACTAAATACTCAACTACATACTAAAAACCGGATTCTGATCGCAGATTAACCCGATCTACCGAAACATAACATTTCAAAAAAAATTCACCCATAGATGAAATTTTGTAAATATTTCCCTTACAACAAGACTTACTATGTATTTAGGATATTAGATGAAATGCTGATGATTCTTATCTGAGCTGGATCCATGATCCAAGGTACATATCTACATACGTTATATATAACATTTGAGATCTGTAGCCAACCTTACGACTTTCTTTTTTCAGCGAAATATCTAGAGATACAATTATTTTAATATTTTAATCACAGCGAGAGACAACAGTGTTGTATATGTAGAAGCTTAATAATACAACTATTATAATTTTTTTGGCAATTATGTCGGGATGCACGCTATTCAGAGCACCAAAGTGTAAGTTCTTTGCATTGTTGGAAAGGACGTGTTCCCAATTTGTTTTTGAAGAGCATGTCAAAGGTAGTATCTAAAACAAAAGTTGTACAATCATAGCACTTTATAATTATTTATGTCGTCGAAATGAACGCGATTCCGAACAGCACTGATCGATTTAGTTTTCAGTTCGTTGGTCTGAAAGTACGAGATTTGAAGCCAATCTCCCGCATTTCAACAACTCACTTATTTAAAGTAATAAGCGTATAACTTTTGATTAAGAAAAGTACGTAATAGACATTGATAGTATTCCAATGGTTGTTGAAGTTCAAGCAACAAAAGTGCTCGTACAATGCAAACCTCGAACTACAGCAGCAAGCATCGACGCCTGAGTGTGAGTATCACCCTGTTGCCGCCACGAGTTCGAAAACGCCATATCTCAGAAATTATTTACAGAAATCTGCATCTCTCAATTTATTTTTTGTGTTCTAGGGTTTGTAGCACTGGTTCACCCCATGCAATACGTGCGATAACTCGCAAATTACCATCAATATGCTCTAACGGGAGTACAAGAAAACTGGTTGTTTCAAAAGGGTTGGACCAAAGAGATAAGCGTGTTAGAGGACGTTGCAATATAAAAGATGATTGGTGTCATGTGGGGACACGTTACACGCAGGATATACATACTGCAAGCTAAGCATATTTGTCTTCGCAAACTGGGTTCACCGGGCAATTGTTGGCATATCTTGAATTGAAGAATGCTCTTATCTCAGAGTTTTTACCAGAACTACACAATGTACACTGCTTTTCATCCCGAACGATAAAATGTAAAAAAGGATGAAGATATAGTTCTGTGTTGAGAAATAAATATTTAACCAAAAAATATTACAAAAATTTTCTCACAACTTTTGGAAATGATGCGTGAGAAAAAATGAAAAAATGTTTGAAGATTCAACATAAAATTCCCTAAAGCAATTATTTTCTTAAATAAATCAAAGCTGGTGTGGAATGTGACTGATGTGAGAACAAGAATTGGCATCAATAAAATATTTGATTATGGACACTTCAATTCTTGGTACAATGGTCCAATCAGATTAGTCATTGGGCTGGATCGTTTAAGCTTATTCTTAACTTCATTTCAAATTAAGAAGAAGCTTAAATTCATGTGAATGCGAGCATAATAAATTAACAGGAAATATATGAATCACGTTTAATGTATTCAACTACCTCAGGAAACGTTTGGGCAAACCGTAGTTAACAAAACACGTTCCGGTAGCCACAAAACTTAAACAATAACAATAACCAAAAAACTTAATCTAAATCAATATCAAGTCCTTACATATTAAAAAAGTGACAGGAGCACCCAAATGCAAAAATAACGAAACAAATACGTAACATATTTTTGTGCCAGTCTACGTAATAAACAACGGATTTAATGGACAACAACCAAACGATAACCCAACGTAATAAGAAAAATCAACTAAAGAAATCGCACCAAATACTAATTGTTGTGGAATTCGAAGCAGAACGAATGACAAACGGGCGTAAGTAAATGAGAAAAAACCAATGCAATACAAAGAGAAAACCAAAAATAGGCAAAAAACAGCATAACAACATTCGAAATAAACAACAACAACAAGCGTATAACAACAATTATAAAAAACCAACAGCGAGCGTATAGGTGATCGTCAATCAATCAACGCCATAAAGGCAATGGACTAATATAATCTCAGTGAACATTATAAAAAACCAAAAAGCAAAGAGAAAGGCTGACTTAAAAAGCAGACAGCGGTGACAACAGCAACAGCGATTTAATGAAAGACCAACGACAAAATCAATGAAATCTGAAAACAATTGAAACTTGTTTTTTGCTCTTCTGTGGCCAGTTTAGGGTGACTAGTTGTACAAACAATTTTTTTTTAGAGTCGAAATAATAAAGGTAAAATGTAAAGATGAAAAGAAAAAAATACATATGTCGTGCTCATAATGTATGATACCAAAAAACTTTTTAAGAATTACGAATCAATTTAATGGATACTGAAAGGTATAACAATATGTTAAGTCTACAAACACATACAGACAAAGTAAGCCGATGAATGAACAACGGATTAATAATACAAATACAAATAGTACAAAGAGCAAACAAATTGAAAAAAACGAGAAAAAACTAATAAGAGGAACCTTCAATAACTGATTTAATAAATCCGAAATACAAACAAAAAAAGTAAAATCAAAGAAAAAAGCTTAAGTATAATCATACAAATAAGAATAACAAAAAAAGAATGGGAAAGAACCACAAAATTACTGATGCCTATGAATACACATGAACAACTAGAAGAACAAGGAATAAATACTATCCTAGTAATATCAAAGACGATAAGATGATGCCCCCCTGTGAATTACGTAATCATCTTTTATACGCATAAGAGAGTAAATAAAGATCTGTAAAAGATAACTACCACATGATTGTCGAAGCTAAGTCACGATTGAAGTACTCGTTAGTGACTCAAGCATCCAAGAGATAGCAGCGTGTAGTGTGGTTCTTGCAACTATTATTTAGTGATGTTATTTGCTTGGTTGAAGATGAGAATGCTAACATTACAAGAAACTGAAACTTTTATCGCCATACGGAAGCTCAGAATTGAGTGTCATTTAATTTCTTTTTTGAAAAGCGACGTTTCGTAAATACTCAAAAGCGTAGCAGTATGCAGCATATTGACAAAAGGCAGAACACGACACAGTTGCGCGAAAGTGCACGTCCGAGTGTTGCTTGATTGCGTACGACAAAACAATTATAACCGCTAACATTACGAATTTGAAGTAATCGCTTAAAGTCGCTAGACGCCATAAAAACCAAAATGAAGGAAAATTAGAGCGCATCAAAATGTCGTAAGTAAAGACAGACAGTACAATAGTGTGTGAGATGAGTAAAGTACTTAGCTTAAACCTTACGAATTTACACGGCTATTTAAATGTGATGCGATTTTAGTTCTCAATAATGGCTTGAATAAGCTATGTGCTATGGTTAGGACCCTAAGCTTTTTTACGCGGACTGTAATGTCGTAATATTATGATGTAGCGCTCTTACAAACTTAAGAAACAAGTCTCACTCATTTTCATTAAAAAGAGAAGCACGATGTAGACGCATGAGCGAAATTTCGATCTAGCCGACACGCTTCATAATGTAAGCTAGGTCTACGATAGCCAGAGTAGATAGCAGATGTCAGGATAGTTGATGCAGGAGAAACGATACGGAGCACGTTTATGTCGTTTTTGATTAGCTAGTTGTAAGCATTCAGCTTTGTCGATCCTCATAATCCATACGCTTGCAGGCTAAGAACTCCAGCCTCCTCAATGGACCAGCCCATCTCAACTTCAAGACACATAAACATTGTACCTAAGTTTACCGTTTAAGCGAGATTATCTCATTACTGTACTCGACAGTCCTAATCTCGAATAATACAAACAGCTTATTTACTATAATGTTTACCCATAAACACAAACTTGCACATCATACGTCTTCTGGTTAGTGGAGCAGACCGATATTAAGTGAATTCTAACAATTCTTATAATACGTATGTGGGCCTAATAGCTACACCTGTCACTACTTTTGCAAGCTAACAGAATATTCTGATGTTAGTAGCCTCAAGCAATACAATACATACCGCTCATTATATTTATTATACATAACTGCCGTGCATTAATATTTTAAATGCGGTAACAAATATGCGTAGCAATCGTATATTCGGAAGCTATCCTGGCCTCAGTTGCCTGCTTAAGCAACTACTAACTACTCACCATGATTTCTATTAATTACCCTAACACATCTATACGCTTCAAATCCTTAAGACGTAACCAATGTTCTATATCGTTCGGCATTTCAACGAAATATTAGCACGGAACTATCAGTGGTTTACGGCATGTTAACTAGCGCATGTTCGTTATTCTAAATTAAGATTAACACAAAATCGTTTTTACAATAGCATTTTTTTATCGTATTAGTTTTTCAATTTTATCCACGCGAATAACGAAACGTTTCCCCCATTAGAGAACGAATAAGACCTTACAAATCTCTATTTAAATATGAGGAATTTCGAGATAGTTGCGACGGAGCTATTTCGAACACCTATATTGCAGAAAATTTAGAATGTTCTCGCTTTTCGCCGATCAAACGCGAATCTTTCGACAATAGCGATTCATAACTGTTAATCATTTAGGAGTTTCTTATGGCTAGTTTGAATTATTCTCAGACTAATTCGGCCACCATAATCACGAAACCCTTTTTCGACAGTTTTCGGCATTACTGGAGCCAATATCCAATAACTTCGGGTTCCCTTATTATCCATAATATTCTCCATTTTAGGCTGTTCGAGCTCTCCTAACTAATTTAACTCTATAGATCTTAACGTTAATCTCCTCTCCTCTTGCGTATATATTCATTTCTCATACTCATCGTACTCTTCCCTAAGAAACTTTTATTCTCCCTAACTATATGTATCTTTATGCATTATTTGACTGCGATTTTTATCTTATTAATTCTATAATACCATGTATTACATCGTACCTACATCTTAATATCATTATTCGAGATAATACTTTACTTTAAATAGTGCCAGAGATTTGTACAAAATCTAATTTATTTGGATCCTTTAGCGACCTATTCACGCGCACCACCTCGAAACCCTTTTCGATAGTTTTCGGCATACCTGCGCGACCCCATAGCAGATAACTTCGGCGCCTTCTATTCCATAGATTCTCCATTTAGTGTCGAGCTCCCTAACTAATATTTTAAACTCTTAATAATCTTAACGTTAATCTCCTCTCTCTTGCTAATATTTCCATTTTACTAATACTATCGTCCCTTCCACTCCCTCCCCTCTCCTCTCAAGAACAACTTATTATCTAATATATATGTATTCTTTTTAATTATTTCCTGCCCTTTTATATTATATTTCTTGTATACCATCATACATTATTCCGTATCTTCTAATATACATTCATTTCGCAGATAATACTATTAACTATAATAAAGATGCAGCAGATTTAGTCAAATCAATTATTGATGCAGGAATCTTTACGTCACCTCCCCACAGCTCATAGCCATACCGACAAACAAAATACTAAACTAAAAAGAAATTTTAAATATTTATCGGTGTATTTGCTAAATATAACTAGCGAACCCGTTCATGCCAACTCACCGGTCTGCCTCAGCATAGTCATAAAAATTCGATACACGAAAATATGTATTGCGAAGTTCCTCTTGCAAAAACCCATTCGCGTAAAACGCTACAAGAATATCCAAAATCTCGATCAAACTATGCAACAGTGACGTGGACTATGCGAATGAGCATGTAAGCGGTAAACAACAACCAAGCATTTCCACACAGCTACATTAATAGCAATAATTTAAAATCTTTTGCCATATACCATTATTCTATGTAGCGTAGATTCAAATTAATTAAATGAGATAAATGCGCGTCATAGTGTTGCTGAGGAGTAGTTGATAAAAGAATCGTATAAAAAGTCAAGCAGCGTGGAATGAGTCACGTAGCGCAAGCAACAACAACAATGCAGAGGAGAAGAAGGAACAAATAAACAAAAATGCGAAATAAAAACTAAATAAATACCAATAAAAAGATTTACGTAAACTTTTAACCTAATAGTGCCCCCCCCCAATGAATAAAAGAAGCGCAGCACCATAAAACATCAAAATTATCCAATACGACATAAACATTTCGAACTTAATTAAACCCTTATAAGCGCACGAATGTTATGTGTCTACGTCTTCAATAGTTATTTATATAAAGCGTACTTAGCCTACAAAGCGTATTTATTATAACATTTGATTAGATAACGTTCGTTGTATAGGTATAAAGGAACCAATATAGATATAGACTTCCATACATCAAAATCATCTGTATCGAGAAAATATTTGATTGACCCATGTACGTCCCTCCGTCTGTCTGTCCGCTTGTCCGTCGTTTAACACGATAACTTGAGCAAATATTGAGATATATCGGTATACGAGCTTATCTGGACGCATAATAGATTGGTATTGAAAATGAGCGAAATCGGACGAAAGCTACGCCCTTCTTTTTCGATATTGAAAATTTAGAAAAATTTGAAAAAAATAAATGATTCAAAAACGAATACTGCTTATCTAATGAAATTTGGTAGGTGGATTGCTTTTATGAGGCAAAAAATTAATTCAAAAAAATTTTAGAATATGAGTCTGGCATCACCCACATTTAGGAGAAGAAAATTAGTAAGTTTAACAAGCCGTTAATCAAAAGCCGTCAAATATATTACATTAAAATTTGGCAGAGAGACTATCGTTACCAAATTATATAGACTGAGTGAATATAATCAAAAACGTTAAAGACTACGACCTTTCTTTCCTAAAGATCTAACCTTAACACAGTTTGCAATAACTCTTTGTTATTTAACTACATTTTAATAATATTCTAGCTCAGTAGTGGTATGGTTGAGCTAAGAACAAAACTTAAACAAATTTTGGGGAAAATAGGCGTGACCCGTCCCTTCTTTGTTACTCTTTCCAAAATACTTTTAATGCCATAAGTCGAACAAAAATCTCCCGATCCGAACGAAATTTAGCATAAACATTTTTTTCATAGCTACAACTGTTTGAACTACATTTTTACCCGCTCATTCAAGTTCATAGTGGTAGCCTCTGTATCCTTTTGCTTCTTTTGAACGAAAATGAGTTTAGAATAGAATCATATCTTATATATTATTTCTAATTGCTGTTTTCTATGTGCAGGTAGGTCCCTGTTTCCCTCTTATTTGGAATCCAAATCTATTAATAAAGTTTTGGTTCCAAAGATGGGGATTCGTTCTCTTAGCGAGCTTTGGGCATATTGGTCGTAGAGCTTTTGTTTAGCTATATTTTATTAAAATAATTTGTTAAAAATGAACGATTGTGAGCACACAAATCCATTCGTACTATGGCACTATTATAAATACTTGATTAGAAATAACATTGCATTACGGCAGTTGCTAACATTGCCAGATGGCAGCGCAAGGGCATATAAGTTTTTATTGATAGATGGTTGATTAATAGAACAGCTGATTTCTGTTGATATTTGATATGAGAGTTTTGTATTTTTTTGCGCAAGATGCGCACGGGTCCGCTAGTATGTATTATTGCGCAACTATATAACACTAACATATCACTGGGTACTCTAGAGGACATTGTAGTCTACGATACTACCTTAGTACGTTAAATCTATTGGATACACAAATCTGCCGCTTTTGTGATCTGGAGGATGAAACGCTGGTTCACATTTTTGCGGATGCGTCGCTCTGGAAAGGCAGAGACTATCCCATTTAGGTGGCGTGACTCTTAATCTCTTCGTGATATAGAGAAAAAAGCCTGAAGTGGTACTTACGATACAATAAAGCCTCCACATACAGTCATAGGCTGTAAGGTCAAGCATAATAGATCTAAATAAAGGTCGGCGAGGCTCGAAATTTTCATAAATAAAAAAAATAATAATTTGAAAGAAGGTGAGACATTTTGTCCCAAAAGTCGCGAAAGGGTTAAAACTACTAAAATCTATAAAGAGTGCAGTAAAGGCAAACAACACTAAGGAGGAAAGTACTGATTAAAAAATGCCAGACAACAGCTGACTAGCATAAAGAGCTTGCTGGCCGCCACGTTTTCGGCATAATGACGCTACAGCTCGTGCCAAGGCTTAAGACAGCTAAATAACAGTTTAAATTTCAACCAAATTCAACTAACGTAAATCCATTAGAGACAAGTAACAATTTTATTATTTCTAAGGTGTTACATTACCGAAATTAAATGATGTGGAATATTTGATGATTGAACGATTTGTATAAATAAAAAATTGAGAGCTATGCTGTCGTGTTGTATCGAATAAGCAGCAGATGTTATAAATTTGATATGGTAGTTGTTGAATGACACAAATAATAAAGAAAGGATGAGATCCAAAATACACTTGGTAAGTGAGCGATGCTCACTCAAGTGGGCTTAACACAAGTGTGTAAAGTGAGTGAGTAAGCAGCGCTTTGGGTGGTTGGGTAGGATACGCATCGAGACATTTTTAGTGCTGTGGCTAAATAAAGTAAGCGCGCGGCGCTAAATACACTTCCCTTACACTTCGCCACTTCGTTACGGCACGGGAGCATCATATATTGATGTTAAAAGGGTGGTTCGTACTACGGAAATTGCCAGTTAAGTTTTGTAAGTACATGAGTAAATTTTTTGTAAATAGAATTTAGAACATTTGACTGCACAGAGTAAGCACCCATCATGCATACATACTGTACACACCGTACGATTAATGACGCACCTCATCACTCTACGCTATACTCCATACTGTGTGTGCGTAAAAGTCAAGTGAGTGTAATGCGGCAGTTACTCACCAACGTACGTACCAAAAACGTGTCAGCTGACACGACCTATCTTATGAGTGTGCAATGTAAACGAAAACTCACCGACGTGCAACGCCCGTACGTACGTAGCCCGGAACGTAGAAATCAAAACAATTTTGATTTTTTCCGTAAGAACGTGTCAGCTGATCGCTCTCTCACTAGACAGAGTTGCCTAGTAAACTTTTGTGCCCTAATTTTTGACCGTTTGCAGTTTTATGCAAAAACACCTAATTAAAGTTTGAAAAATTGTGAAAATAATTCGAAATAATTATGTAAAAGTGCTGATTATAAATATTTAATCTATTTATACTTATTTAATATGTATTCCGGCCTTTTACAATATCAAAAATTAAATTGGAAAAAGTTGATGTTTCCATAAGCATACATACAAAATGGTCAATGGCAACAGTGCTTATCTGTAAACAATACACACACAAATATGTTATGTACATGTACACAGACGCACACATTGATTCCTACGGGCTTGAGAGTTCGGTCAAACGTGCTTCGTACGACAAACGTCCTTACGTACGGCACACGTCGGAGGGTAACTGCCACATTAGGCAAGTGTCGGCAAAAGTGTTGTGTGGATGTATTAGTGAGAGCGCTTTGATCGTACGAACCAATTGATTCACTGATCATTCGCTTGTAAAACTGCAACGGCTAAGCACGCAATAAATAATAAATTATTGATGCGCACAATGGCAAGCGAATATTTTATGTTGAACAACGCCTTTGGGCAAATTCAATGGGGTTTATGCTACAAAACATTTCAGCGACGTATGTAAATAACATCAAACGACATTTTGAAAGTTCGCATAAAAACTTAAATAAGTTGAATGCAACAAAAAAATTAAAACTTTTTGAGGAGAGTTGCATTTTTTCATATTAAATTAGTTAAATTAATTCATATTAATAAAATGTATTTACGTAAATACGTGCATACATTTTTCGCTGCACAACTAGCGATATCAACACTCGATGTTGACACGCCAACTGCTCATTGCAGACTGAACCATTCACTAAACAAAGAGCGCAGGCTATCTGTGTGAGCTGCTCACCATCTTAAGATGGATGAAACGCCGATGCCTGGTGTAAGGCATGTAGTTGTTAGAAGAAAAAAAAACACGAAACGGAGAAATAAATCCCAAATCAAATCAAGTAAATAAGTTGAGAAGTGCTTGTAACAAGTGGATCGTTTGTCAGTGGAGGGGAGCAATAAATTTGTGGGTAAATGATGGCAAATTTTCAAGTGCACGCACAGGGTGTCTGCTCAAAGGTGACAGCAAATAAAATCAAGGAAGCTACATCAATCTGATTCAAAGATGATGTATATGAAATTGTATTATATTGTCAAATTTAGTTCTGAGAACGAACATCGCCACTGATGATGGCACAACGCCGAAACCCGCTTGTCACGAAACCAAATTTGCCAAGGGATGACGGAAAATCGTTCCAATATACATCATGTATCCACGCTGTCGGAAAATTAAAAAAACGAAATACGACTGCTTCAAAGATAGATACCTAGACGGCTTAACATATTTTTTTATTAACTGACTCAACATCGAAAAGTATGCCTTTAACAACCATAGGAGCGAGCTCAATCTTCATTGCTCTTCAAAAGTCCGGAGTTGACTGGTACTATTGCGGATGGACGCAATCAACGATGGAGAAACATTTCAGAAAGCGATTTTTTCCCACTTTTGAGCGTTGTAGCACTATACAAGATACTACTCGAGCTTGATAAGTATGGAGTAAGCTGAGTTTCCCTAAGACAACACTGAGGCAGAGGTGTAAGTCTCTTCTCTCCATATTCAATAAAATCGTCTTTCAAAATTCGTATTATACGTACCCCGGTAAGATCACGAAACAAACTTGCTCTCACCATGACCAGAATAGAACGGGGGTTTTTGAGTGGTGAAAGAAAGTAGTAGTTGTTATTGTTATTGTAGCAGTGCTTCGCCCCATCCAATAGGTGCGACTAATCACAAATAGTCGTTGTTTAGGCCCAATGCCTAACTTTCACTTGATTGACGGCGCCCCTCCCTAATGTTTTAATAATATTTCCAGCCACCCACACTCACGCCGCATTTGTGTGCATGCATGCACATGCATGCGTTGCGTACACGTGCATGTGTGTGTGCAGGTTGTCAGCACCCATGCACGTATACGTAAGGGTGATAGTGTGTGTGGTTTTTCCCCTCCTTAATACCAGAGGACCTTTTCGCGGCTTAGCGGTTGTCATCAACGGCACAACCGGCCTCTTTCTCGATCAACCGCCTAACGATACGCATCGTCCAAGGATCAACGCCGTACTTTTTTATACAGGTAAAATATCACTTATTTAATCTGGCACTGTACATTTCTTGCGTTTTATCATTAAATCATATATTATAACGAGGAAAATCCTCCTGTGTTCTTCTTTATTTCTTTCGAGTGCACTATCAACCCGAGATCGACCCGTGTGCGCCTACCCATTGCCGGTTTCAGACGCACCCAGGCCGAACAGTCGTCAATGTCCTCTAACGGGAGTCCAAGGAAAATTGCTGTTTCAACAGGACCATAATGAGAGGGGTGTTAGAAGCGTTGGTTCCACATTACAATTGAAGAAATGGTTGATGTCATGTCGGGACACATTGCAAGCAGGACATACATTTTGTATGTCGGGGTTGATTGTGGATAGGTAAGAGTTTAACCAGATCGAAGTTGAGCTAGAGTGACACGCGTTCCCTAGGGAAAGTGCGGTCCTCCTCTGCTAGTTCTAGTATTTTTCTTTAAGTATCGGATTCGCAAGGAAATTCCTGGCATAGAGGTTCGACGCTTGTTTGTGGATATAACTGAAAGTAGTATTTCAAATCAGTCACAATTACCGAACACTGGTCTAAGCCTACTAGCAGTCATAACTGAAAACCCCTGCAATGATGTGTGTAGGAGCTGCGGCCTATAGAGTTGCAAAGAAACGGAAAATCATTTCTTCTGCGAGTGTTCAGTTCTAGCGAATATCAGCTACCGAACTTTATGCAGTTTTGCGATGGCCGATATAAAGGCAGTATCCACATGAATGAGGACATCAGTATAACGTACAGTGAACAGCAATTTAATAAATAAATGGTGCCATAAGAAATGGCATCAAAAATGCGCTTCGTGCACTAGTTGTCTCAAGTCTCTGCGGGCGGGCAGCACAACAACTAACCACCCAACGATGGGAACTTTTGTTCAAATTTCTTGAAGCAACAGGTTGTTTGGATTGCATATATAAACAATAATCAGGAAACACCATGTATGTAATAAGAACAAATAACAAAAAACACACACACAGAGGGGGGCAGTGTTATATCAAGCAAGAAAAAATAAAATAAAAGGAAGAGACAAGCAAGTAGAAAAAGGTGAAGGATAACAAGGAAGGCCGGGACTGTCCTCATACCTTTCAAGAATGGGGCTGAATAATAATCTTATCCCGTAATCTCCAAATAATCGGATGTATAAGATAAGAAATATATAGTGAACAGATGTACATACCTAAACGATTTTTAAGATATTTAAATATAAAAAAAGAATGGCAGAAAACCCCCTTACCTGAACGATCGGTTGTATGGGATATATATTATATATAGCTCCGATCGAAATGATTTTTTTCATGAAATCTTCTATGATATATTAGAATAAATATCATCAAGTTTAACGATTTTATATTGGAAATTAAGGGAGAAATGGCCAAAAATCTGTCTATCTGAACGATCGGTTGTATGGGATATAACTATATCAAAGTGATTTTTTCAGGATATCTTCTATGATATATTAGAATATATATCACCGAGTCTCATGTTTATATTTTCTAAATTGCGGCAGGAATGACCAAAATCGTCTTATCTGAGCGATCGGTTGTATGGGAGATATATGTTATAGTGGTCCGATCATACCGGATCCGACAAATGTCTAATATAATACAAAAATACATCCTTGTGCCAAATTTCATTGAGATATCTCAAAATTTGAGGGACTAGTTTGCGTTCAAACAGACAGACGGACGGACGGACAGACGGACATGGCTATATCAAATCAGTTCGTCGCCCTGATCAATTCGGTATACTTAATGGTGAGTCTATCTTCTATATTTCTCAACGTTACAAACATCGGACCAAAGTTAATATACCATTTCATGTTCATGAAAGGTATAAAAAGGGGGGGTGAAAAAGAAGAGTGGAGAAAAGAAAAAAAGAAAAACAAATTACTTAATCATGGCTTATGCAGGCGAATATAACTCAATGTCACACAGTTAAACAGTAAACACAAAAAACAACAACAACAAACACCACTTGAGCGCCAACTTAGCGTATGGTCGTGAAGTATTGGCTTAGTAATGTCCAGTGCATTCTTGAGAAGAATCGTAAAACTTTTAACACACTGCACTGAAAAGCACAATAAGCGTTTAAGTAGTATTTTGACTCCTTCTGCTATTTGACTTTTGGACTGGACGTTCAATGCTTTGATGGCTATTACTTACATTAAAGTCTCGAAGAGCACGATTTATGTCTACATTAATATCCGAGCACATGTATGAATCGACGTGTATATAGATTATTAGATTACGTATATATGTATGAAGAAACACACAGCACGTACATAATATTTTTTTGTATATATATATATTTATTTGTAGCCAACAAAGAAGGCAATTGGGAAAAGTTGCACAACAACAAAGGCATGGCTTTGGCTGAATGTGTTTGTCAACAGTTCAACCATCGTAGGAGTGCTGATTCGAGTCGCATTCACGGGAGAAGTCTTTGAAGAGATTTACAGAGATTGAGATTGTTTGTTCTCATGTCAGGTGGTTTAAATTTTTCCCAAATTACTTTGAAAAATAGAATGAAAGATGGCATAACGCCGAAACTAATTTGTCATGGAAAAAAATAGAAAATGTATAACGAATAATCGTTCCAAAATTTTTCAATATCCCACCCATTCGGAAACATCAACAACTGCTTGTGTTAAAATAAAATTCATTTGAAATAATTGCCATGAATTGCCATGACTGCGAAATCCTGCGAAGCATTTAATTATGCTACAGAAATAATGACTGGCGCAAATTTTAGATATCTGATCTATCTAAACAATAAAAAATTCGAAACACGTGCTACATAAAATTTTAAGTACTTTTTATATCAAAATGCGAAATCATCATAGAATATTCCTTCCCCTAATCCACAGCGCAACTTCTAGAAACCAATATAAATAAAGTACTTAACGAAGGTTTCCATACTTAATATTTTATACAATACTTATTATATGCTAATGCATAAAAAATTAAATTACTTTTCATCTAAAATAACTTTCACATTTTTTTCATGTTTTTTTTTACAAAAATAGACGCGCGCGGAGTAACAATGAAAATAAATCATAAAAAGAGCAAGACATAAAGTGAAAGGAGGCAATCAGAAACCAAAATAAAAAAATTCACAACAAAGAACGCCAAGAATAATGAGAATTACAAATTATTAGAGTGTCAAGAATTTTTCGCGGTCCATAATTACCGTTAACATGCCATATGTATGAATGTCATGCCGCATAAGCATTTGCGTGACTGCGTGACTGAATTTACAAGTACAATTTATAAATGCACTACGAGAGCGCGTGTAATAAAAGAAAGTGAAAAAGCATGCTAACAACAAAAACAACAACAATAATTGAATCATACAGCAAGGCACAAACTCTGCTCAACGAAATACAATGAAACATCAAACAAAATACAAAAAATAAAATAATTATGCATAATCACAGCACAATCGTCGCCTACGGACAACATAAACAAAAAACAAAGAATGAAAAAAAAAGAAATTATAACAAATAAGTACAAGTAAGTAAGTGCATACTTAAATATTTATTTACCATGCATAATACATACAAGAACAATGCAAAACAAAACGTAATAACATAGCTTATATGCACTTCAACAAAATTATAGTAGCTACGGTGCTTTCGTACCTATGGTCATATGTTGGTAACGGTGGAGCATAAAAAGTGGCATGCTTTAGGCCTAACTTCTCACTTAATTCGTTGCGATTTCGTGTTATACAAATAAAGGCAGCTACAGATAAATAACGGCTTTAAAGATGCCGATTCATGACAGTCAAAGTTTCAACTTAAACGTTTTCGGTGGTCTCGATATCTTGATTTGAAAGACGTTTAAAGGTTAAGTTAGTGTAGGATCGAACTTGAATTATTTCTGCCGAAACCGCATCATCCGCGAATTCACACATTAAAGATGAATTATTTTTTAATCGAAACTAAACACTCAGTTGGACCCGACTTAGTTTTCCCGCTTAAGCTTTCACTACACAGCAAGGAGAGTGGTTGATTTGATACTGAGAATAACAAGTAAGGGAGGCTAAGCTCGGGTGTAACCGAACTATTACATACTCAGCTGCCAAATTACAGCTTGCAAAACTCTAAATTACCTCCTTTTAAAAGTGGGCGGTGCCATGCCCATTGTCCAAAATTTTACTAATTTTCAACCCACCTACCAAGTTTCATCACTTTATCCGTCTATGGTAATGAATTATCGCACTTTTTCGGTTTTTCGAAATTTTCGATATCGAAAAAGTGGGCGTGGTTATAGTCCGATTTCGTTCATTTTAAATAGCGATCTGAGATGACTGCCCAGGAACTTACATGCCAAATTTGATTAAGATACCTCAAAATTTACTTAAGTTATCGTGTTTACGGACAGACGGACGGACGGACGAATGGACGGACATGGCTAAATGAATTTCTTTTTTCGGTCAGATCATTTTGATATATAGAAGTCTATATCTATCTCGATTAGTTTATGCCGTTACGGGGTACCGCTATGCGAACAAAATTTTTTTAATTTACTCTGTGAGCTCTGCTCAGCTGAGTATAAAAAGATGTATCACAGAAATGAAAGGCGATCCCAAAACCCGCGCTAACTTCCGTGGTCTGCTTAGTATCGCGTATAAGGTTCTATCTATACTGGATCCAAAATCAACGAAAGAAAGTGTAATGATAAGCTGTATGAGCTTAACGCAGATATGAAGATAGTGCAGCGAATAAAATTCCAAATGCCTCGTTGGCTAGGTCATGTTAAGCGAATGGACGAAGACGCTTCGGTGAAAAATGTATTGCAATAGACAAATCAGTTTGGAAGCAGGGAAGGGGTAGACCTCCACTGAGTTAAGGAGAGGCAGGAGGAGGAACACTTGACCGCACTTGGTGATCCCAATTGAAACGGACAATGATGATGATGATCACAAAAATAACTTTGGAGCTAAGATAAGAGATCCATAGCTTCCTTAAAGTGAACTAAATTATGCAGAGACAATTAGTGAGCTATCTTGAGCTACATCTACGCGGTTGAGCCACAATCCGCAGGACCCACCATTGTTAAGTTGGCATTAAGTACATTAAAAGAAGCCAAAAAAAAACAGGGTAATGCAAAAAAGAAGAACATTTAGAACCAGTGCAATTTGCTTCAGGGTTGTGATCGAAAGGTATGTATTAGGGTGGGTCGATTATTATGGACGAAAGTTAACCGATATCGATAGGATTTGGGCTCAGAAAAAAAGTTCCACTACGCATACCCAAAAAAATAATTTTCGAGCCTGCGAAATTTCATTTTTTTTTACTTTTTTTCGACTTTGATTTTTAAGGTTTTTTCATGACCTACTAAAAAATGTTCATATGTATACCCTGTCCGACCCAAGAATGTTTTTTTTTCAAAAAACTTTTATCGACAACGTTTTTAGCGGACATTTTTAGATCGGACAGGGTATACCTGAAAATTTTACAATCAAATGAAATTTTTTTTAGGAGGTCATGAAAAAAATCTTAAAAATCAAAGTCGGAAAAAGTAAAAAAAATTAAATTTCGCAGGCTCGAAATTATTTTTTTGGGTATGCGTAGTGGAACTTTTTTTCCTGAGCCCAAATCCTATCGAAAAATCGATGGCGCGATATCGGTTAATAAATCGACCCAGTCTAGTATGTATATCTAATTTATTCCAACTAAACTTCCATTACATATCACTAAAGTTTTAGGAACGTCCTCGGTGAAAATATTCCAGGAATATTCACATCTGGCAAAGAGGATTATTCGACCAATAACTAAGACTTAAAAACCCGTACAAAAAGACCCACGACAATTTTGAACCTATCGACAAACCATGGGTCACGAAAAATTTAAAGTGATTGTCCTATGGAATGTATGGAATGTAGACTTACTGAAGACCTTGCCTCAAATCTACAACTTTAATGTGAAGAGAATAAAAATTTGAATGGTATGTGATTTCAATATTACTGCACACAAACCGTAACCATTGATTTTTCATGAAATTTTGCAAAACTTATAATAATGAATTTCGAATTTTTAACAATTTTTCCTCTAAATACTAACATAGCCAGAAACACATTTACGTTATCCTATACGAGAGAAACAACTAAAAATAAAGGTCTCAAAGAATCAATGGCGCTTCGTTGGTTCTACCTACGAATTATCCAAAAATTTGTTATACAGCCAATTAGTATATTGGATCACCTTATAAATAAATTTAATGAACCTTTCTTCATTTGAACTGAAGTAACACATGCCGCCACAAATAAATCACTCTAACTCAACTTTAGCTGTCCTCATTTCAGTTTGAAAGCTAAACAAAAGGTGGCAAAACCACGCCTCCTTCATCCGCTTCAGCCGATCTTATCGACATGATACATTTTTTATGAAAATTCTACCGACAAACAGTGAAGCCTATAAACAACAGTAAGGACGGGACTGTCTTCGGCTGTGCTGAAGACTTCATACCTTTCATGAATGGGGCTGAACAATAATCTTATACCGTTCGTAATCTCCAAATAATTGGGTGTATAAGATAAGAAATATATAGTGAACAGATATACATACCTAAACGATTTTTAAGATAAATATAAAATAAAAAATGGCAAAAAATCCCCTTATCTGAACGATCGGTTGTATGGGATATATATTATATATAGCTCCGATCGAAATGATTTTTACAGGAAATGGGATAGGTATATATCAAAGTGATTTTTTCAGGAAATCTTCTATGATATATTAGAATATATATCACCGAGTTTCACGTTTATACTTTCTAAATTGCGGCAGGAATGACCAAAATCGTATTATCTGAACGATCGGTTGTATGGGAGATATATGTTATAGTGGTCCGATCCTACCAGATCCGACAAATGGTTAATATAATACAAAAATACATCCTTGTGCCAAATTTCATTGAGATATCTCAAAATTTGAGGGACTAGTTTTCGTTCAAACAGACAGACGGACGGGACGGACATGGCTATATCAACTCAGTTCGTCGCCCTGATCAATTCGGTGTACTTAATTGTGAGTCTAATATACCATTTCATGTTCATGAAAGGTATAACAAGAACGTTTTGTAGTTGTTTATTCATGAAGTAGTTACTATCGTTTTGTTGCTGCTGCACATGCGTAGTGTGTCGCTGTGTGTGTATGTGCTGTGAGTTTGCGTGTCGTTTAAGTATCTCCTTAGCTCTACTTGAATATTCAGTCAGCAACGAAAATTGCCTGTAATCTTCAAACAATTGAACAAAAATTGATGTTAAAGCTATTTGACGTATAAAGTGATATGAGTTGATGTATGAATATGTGCTTAAAGTGCGATTAGTGCTTTTGTATTCATTCCCCAACAATGGTTGTTGTTGTTATGTAAATATTATGGCACATTGTTTATTTTTATTTCGTTTTATTTTGTTGTTATTGTTATTGTCGCTGTTAGTTGTTTGTATGACACTACAAAAGTGAATGACTCTTTATTGAAGCGCTCTTATTCATCACCCGCACACTTTTTCACGCTCATCAAACGATGCATGAATGGATAAGGAGCCTAAATGGCTGTTTGATTTTAATATTGTTTTTTTTTGTAATTTGCTCCTTAACGCCCCTTCTTTTGATTGATTGGAATCAATTACTTGCGCTCTGTTGTTGGTAGAACTAACTATAAGCACTCATTGCTACTCGTATAAAATATTAACAAAAAAAAACAAGTAAATGTGTCTAAGTTCGGGTGTAACCGAACATTATATACTCAGCGTGAGCTTCAATTGTACATTTCATTTCAGATAAATTACTTTTCTACATAACACGT
Source organism: Eurosta solidaginis (assembly GCA_029619165.1). Lineage (NCBI taxonomy): Eukaryota > Metazoa > Arthropoda > Insecta > Diptera > Tephritidae > Eurosta > Eurosta solidaginis. Next base: position 35,662 of record JARSSU010024246.1, on the reverse strand, counting down.
GGCACCGCCCGTTTAAAAAAACGTCTCCCCATTTCCTCTTACAATAAAACTTGATAAGTGAAATATTATTGACTCAAAACTATTTTTTGCTAAGTTATATTATATCTAAGTTGCCGTGGTCTTTAACCGATCCCGTCCATTTTTACTAGAAATATTTCCTGCTATAGGGGAAAATTTGTGTGCCAAATTTGATTACAATCCGGTAATTTTTCTTCGAGTTATGCCGAAACATAGAAAATTGCTTAGTCATAAAAAAGGCGGCGCCACGCCCATTTTTTAAAATTTCAAGTTTTTCCTATTTATTGTTATAAATCCACTTGGGAAATAAAATACCATTGATATAAAGCTCTTTTTTGCAAAGATATAGCTTATTTTATTCGTCCACGACCCTTTTAAAAATCTTTTATATAAAAGTGGGCGTGGTCCTTAACCGATTTCGTTAATTTTTCTTCAAAGAAAAGCAAAGGCAACCTATCTGCCGAATTTTGTTACGATAGGTTTAACGATTTTTGGTTTATGATTAATAATATTTGTAAAATTGATTTTATCACAAGTGGGCGGTGCTACGCCCATTGTAAACAATTTTTTCAAATTTTTATCAAGAGTCTCAATATCAGTCCACACGTCAAATTTCAACATTCTAGGTGTATTGTTTACTAATCAATCAGGTTTTTGTGTTTTCCAAAATGTTATATATATAAAAAGTGGGCGTGGTTATCATCCGACTTCGCTCATCATACCAATCTATTCTGGGTCCAGATAAGCTCGTGTACCAAATTTGGTGAAGATATCTCAATATTTACTCAAGTTATCGTGTTAACGGACAGACGGACGGACGGACGGACGGACACTGCTCAATCAAATTTTTTTTCGATACTGATGAGTTTGATATATGGAAGTCTATATCTATCTCGATTCCTTTATACCTGTACAACCAACCGTTACCCAATCAAAGTTAATATACTCTGTGTGCAAAGCACTCTGAGTATAATAATTATTATCGCAACCATTTAGTTGAATTGGTAGTGCTCGCATTAAATGATTATCAAATTGGCTTCATTGAATGTTTTATGAGCATTAAACGTGAGGAAAGTAAATGAGCCACGTTGAAATTCATGTGGCGTTGTTAAAGTGCCGTAAACGTTTTATTGACGCGTTACAAATGTCACGGCTTTGACAAGTGACACTTTCAATTATAACAAATTCAAATTTGTTATGTAGGTCATAAGCTGCTGAATATATGATTATATTACCAAAAAAAACCTAAATTGTTTTTTGAGTCATGATAATCACACACGAATCACGTCATATAAAGTGAAATAGAAATTGCAGGTGAGTTGAATGTCAAACGCTTTTATTATTCAACATAAATACAAATATGCAAATTTGGGTGAATAAAGTGTAAACCGGTTCAAATTTCAGGCAACTCGAAATTTGCCCTCTATGTCAAAAGCGTACCAATGACAGCTGTTTATATTGTTTATAAGCTACCACAAGTATTTACGTCTAAGTTATGTAGAACAATAGGTATGAGTTGTATTTGGAAAGCTATTGTTTGTGATCTCAGGCATCTCACAACAACACAATCTAAAATGATAATAAAAAGGCCATAAAAGTGAAATTATTACCCAGGAGCGCTCGGTGCACAATCGAAGACAAAGTCTTACACGTGCAAAAAATGCACATGATCGAAACAAAATTCAACTCAAAAGAGCACAGGAGTTATCACACTGCATCGGCATAGAGAATTTTGAAATGTTGTGTTCTGTGATGAGAAAACTTTAACTACTTGACCATAAATTAAATCACAAAATACACGGAGAGCTCCCGTTATAGTTTTCCAGGAAAGTGACCTTTGATATTTGTATATGACTTGTTTCAATATCTTAACACATGCACAACACAACGAAAATATTGTATATGCAACTTGTTAAGTCGCTGCAAGAAATGCGTTTAGTCTAGGTTGATACAGGGATGAGTTGCAAGGAATACGCGTTATAGCCAGTTCTCAGCTCTTTTATTTGATCATGTCCTAAACCAATTATACCTGTTTATGCCTGAACGGGTACTGTCAGATATCTCCTTATACAACACTCCTTTATACCCTTACGAGTACTGTTCGACACGTCCTCTTTGTTCCGGAGCGGCTAGTGTCGGATATGTCCTCTTTCTATCGCTAAGGGTATTGTCGGACAGATCCTCTTCGTATCTATACGGGCACTGTGCTCAAGTCTTCTTTGTTTGCCTACAGGTACTGTCGGACAGGTCCCATTTCTATCCGTACTGGAAATCTTACCGGGTTTATAATTTTTTAAACTCTAATATAATATTGTGGTGAATGTTGACACCACTATGCTGTTAATAAACAATCGCAAAACAAAAACAGCAAGCAGCCACACTTATGTACAAGGCAACGAAGAACATTGCAGCAGCTCGAAGTAAAGAGATATTTCACATACACACATGTAGTCATCAGCTGAGAAGTATTGGACCCAAATTTAAACCAAATCGGTTTATAAATACGAGCTTTCTGAATATGTTGACATCAGCTCCACTTTGTTATAATATTTTTACGGGGTTTGCCTAATTATGTTTAGAAAACTCGAATCCTTAATATTAAAGAAATCGAACCGTACAATACGAGTTTTGGGAATATATACATTTTCCTTTTCGCCCCAAAAAAGAAATGTCCAGATCGAGATTATTATTGACAGATTATATCGAACGTTTTCAAATCACATACATTTTTTCCCAAATTCGAAGGAAATCTTTCGTTTCGCGATACAGAAGAAAGGCCCAGAACTTATCATCAGAAATCTAATTTAACACATCTGTATTTACGACTCAAATAGCACTATTTAGTTTTTTTAAACTATAGTTATTTTCATTCTACTATTCTCTCTTAATTTTTAAGTATTCGTTAATCTTACCAAAATGGATGTAAGTGTGAGGTGTTTTCAAGAACCTTCGACCGAGAAAACCAGCAAACCAAGTATGTAGAGTAAATTTTTGTATCCAAATGTAAAACATGACTTACCTGAAATTAAAAAATACAAAAATGTTAGTTAGAAAAATATTAATGCCCGAATCAGAATAGGAACTAATTAATATTGCGAACAGCAATTCTAGAACTTTGGGCTGAATGTTTGAATGAAATAAACAAATCCATTACTTATCCCATAAAAGCACTTTAATAAAATCGAAAAGTTGTTAAGATTTCCTTTTGCAATGGATTCCAAAACAACTGCTAGTACTTTTTTAAATTTAGTTAAATTTTGGAAGTACTAACACAAATATTTACATATTATGTTGGTAAGCGTCGTGATTCGGCCCTGAAATCTACGCACGTGTAGTCAACTTTTTGCTAACAACCTAAAAATTTGAATAGTTGCATAAAATTATAAGAAATACAATCATACAAACCACAGATATAACAGAGCTCCGATTTGGATTCGAAAATATCGGATCATCCGATATTGGTATTCGCTAACTGTTTATTAAGATATCTGTGGTGGAATTTATTAACTTTTAACGATACGATTCGTTGAGATTTTAATTCACGATTTTTCGCTTACGATAACGATTGTGCTATACACTAATTCAGTTATAACATGGCTAACGTGACGTGGCCATTATTATTAGTTCTAATGTAAGAATTATGGAATTCAAGCAAATCAATCTTAAAATTATCTGCTATAATTTATAGACAATAGCTGATCACAGTTTAAGGAATATCGATAAAAAGTTGTTACTAAATACTAAAATCGTTATAGCTATCGATTCGCCAATATATAGATCTAGAAAATCGTTAAAAAATATGTGAATTCTCCTACTGATTTTACCTTTGGTTACGACTATTTGAAATCGGAGTTAAAACGAAAGTAATTTGGTAAAAAGAGCCTGTGTCAAAGTGTTAAACTTTTAATTAATTACTTGTAATTTTTGTTGTTATATTTAACTAGATATCAGGCTTCTTCTTATTCATGTACAGATAAGTAGACTCCCTGAAGTTTTTGGGCAGTATTATCGATGTTGATGGATATTGATCTGGTACGTTGCAGAAAATAGCAGCATTAACATACTAGGCTGTACATCGCAGGAACGGTTTGATATAACCCAGGTGAAACTTCTAGGTCATACAACCCTACCTCCCGTGAGGAACTTGGGGCCGCTAGAGACACGCCTGCTAAACAAACAAGACTATCCACGATTAGGTGTGGTTGGCAACTGGGTTAGAGAAGCTAAGAGTTTCGCTACAACTCCTTGAATCCCAACATATATATGAGCCTCTTTTACGCTGCTACCACTTCCACTTCCGATTGCAATAGAGTAAATTTGCTAAGTTCAATGCCGATTTCGATTATTGTTAACTTATTTCCGTAACATCTCGAAGAAACAAGTATATACATATATATACATATAAAAATGTGGAAGTATATATTTGTATGATTATATTTTAAATATTGTATTACCTAAGGATTTGTAAATCACGTTTTTTTTTAGTTTCTACACACCAAAACACTATGAACCTTCACTAAGGTCAATTGGACAAGGCAGATAACATTAACCAAAAATTGATTAATTATAAAAAACGGCAAGCAGAAATTTAAAACCAAGTCAATTAAAATAAAAAATTAATCATTAACAAAACAAAAAACTATTCAGTGAAAAAGTAAATGTTTATTTAAAAATTATTTATGTATAATTGTGGATTGTGGTTTTAAATAACAACAAGTACTGCTGCACAGTGTACGATTTTGATAGAAATGTGTTAAATTTTTTTTTAGATATACAACTGGTGAAATTTTTAGGCTGTCCTTATCACACCATTATTATGCTCTATCCCGGACAAAAAAATATTATGAGCTATGATTGAAGAATCATCTGAGAATGAGGTTAGATATCAATTTGTGAACTATGGCTGACGAATCATTAGAGAATGATGTTTTATATCAACATGAAAAACAACAAGTAAGGAAGGCTAAGTTCGGGTGTAACCGAACATTATATACTCAGTTGAGAGCTGTGGAGACAAAGTAAGGGAAAATCACCATGTTGTAAAAAGAACCTAGGGTAACCCTGGAATGTGGTTGTATGACATGTGTATCAAATGGAAGGTATTAAAGAGTATTTTAAGAGGAAGTGGGCCATAGTTCTATAGATGGAAGCCATTCAGGGATATCGCCATAAAGGTGGACCAGGCCTGACTCTAGAATTTGTTTGTACGATATGGGTATCAAATGAAATGTGTTAATGATAATTTTAAAAGGGAGTCGGCCTAAGTTCTATAGGTGGACGCCTTTTCGAGATATCGCCATAAAGATGGACCAGGGGTGACTATAGAATTTGTTTTGTACGATATGAGTATCAAATCAAAGGTGTTAATGAGTATTTTAAGAGGGCGTGGGCCTTAGTTCTATATGTGGAGGCCTTTTCGAGATATCGCCATAAAGGTGGACCAGGGGTGACTCTAGAATTTGTTTGTACAATATGGGTATCAAATGAAAGGTGTTAATGAGTATTTTAAAAGGGTGTGGGCCTTAGTTCTATAGGTGGACGCCTTTTCGAGATATCGCCATAAAGGTGGATCAGGGGGACTCTAGAATGCGTTTGTACGACATGGGTATCAAACGAAAGGTGTTAATGAGTATTTTAAAAGGGCGTGGGCCTTATTCTATATGTGGGGGCCTTTTCGAGATATCGCCATAAAGGTGGACCAGGGGTGACTCTAGAATTTATTTTTTACGATATGGGTATCAAATGAAAGGTATTAATGAGTATTTTAAAAGGGCGTGGGCCTAAGTTCTGTAGATGGACGCTTTTTCGCGATATCGCCATAAAGATGGACCAGGGGTGACTCTAGAATGTGTTTGTACGATATGGGTATCAAATTAAAGGTATTAATGAGGGTCTTAAAAGGGAGTGGCCCTTAGTTGTATATGTGAAGGCGTTTTCGAGATATCGACCAAAATGTGGACCAGGGTGATCCAGAATATCATCTGTCGGGTACCGCTAATTTATTTATATATTTAATACCACGAACAGTATTCCTTCCAAGATTCCAAGGGCTTTTGATTTCGCACTGCAAAATTTTTTCATTCTCTTCTACTTAATATGGTAGGTATCACACCCATTTTACCAAGTTTTTTTTTAAGTTATATTTTGCGTCAATAGACCAATACAATTACCATGTTTCATCCCTTTTTTCGTATTTGGTATATAATTATGGCATTTTTTAATTTTTCGTAACTTTCGATATCGAAAAAGTGGGCGTGGTCATAGTCCGATTTCGGCCATTTTTTACACCTATACAAAGTGAGTTCAGATAAGTACGTGGACTGAGTTTAGTAAAGATATATCGATTTTTGCTCAAGTTATCATGTTAACGGCCGAGCGGAAGGACAGACGGTCGACTGTGTATAAAAACTGGGCGTGGCTTCAACCGATTTCGCCCTTTTTCACAGAAAACAGTTATCGTCCTAGAATCTAAGCCTCTACCAAATTTCACATGGATTGGTAAATTTTTGTTCGACTTATGACACTAAAAGTATCCTAGACAAATTAAATGAAAAAGGGCAGAGCCACGCCCATTTTGAAATTTTCTTTTATTTTTGTATTTTGTTGCAACATATCATTACTGGAGTTGAATGTTGACATAATTTACTTATATACTGTAAAGATATTAACTTTTCTTTTAAAATTTGAATTAAAAAAAATTTTTTTTTAAAAAGTGGGCGTGGTCGTTCTCAGATTTTGCTAATTTTTATTAAGCAGACATATAGTAATAAGAGTAACGTTCCTGCCAAATTTCATCATGATATCTTCAACGACTGCCAAATTACAGCTTGCAAAACTTCTAAATTACCTTCTTTTAAAAGTGGGCGGTGCCACGCCCATTGACCAAAATTTTACTAGCTTTCTATTCTGCGTCATAAGTTCAACTCACTTACCAAGTTTCATCGCTTAATCCGTATTTGGTAATGAATTATCATACTTTTTCGATTTTTCGATATTTTCGTTATCGAAAAAGTGGGCGTGGTTATTGTCCGATATCGTTCATTTTAAATAGCGATCTGAGATGAGTGCCCAGGAACCTACATACCAAATTTCATCAAGATACCTCAAAATTTACTCAAGTTATCGTGTTAACGGACAGACGGACGGACGGACGGACATGGCTAAATCGAATTTTTTTTCGACACTGATGATTTTGATATATGGAAGTCTATATCTATCTCGATTCCTTTATACCTGTACAACCAACCGTTATCCAATCAAAGTTAATATACTCTGTGAGCTCTGCTCATCTGAGTATAAAAATATTGTCAAGGTTTTGAAATAATTGAAGAATGATATTGGTGATCAACTCGAGAGGCAAACCTTTATTAAAGCTTGGAGATAGACTTATAAAAAAGAAGATTGGTTATGGATTTAAATTTGCGAACTATAGTTAGGTTCGATTATAATTGAGGAATGATGTTGGGGATAAACTTGATAAACCTGCCTTTAGGTGAATAAATGAAGAATTATGTTAGCTTTTAACCTCAGGACTATAGATTTCTCAAAGGTTGGGGAATAATGTGAGAATGATTTTAGATATAGAACTGAGAACTATAGGTTTTTCAGGGTTTGAGAATAATTTAAGAATGTTTCTGTATATACATTTTCTTAAGTTGTGATATTATTTGAGGATGATGTTGGAGATCAACTCGAGAGCTTGATACTGGTTCTTAACTTGATGACTATATATTTCTCAAAGGTTAGATAGTAATTAGAGAGTGATATAGCATATAAACTAGAAAACCAAATCGTTCCTGAGATGGTCGGACTAGTACTTACTTTATGGTGCTTGTTACCGGAACGTACCAGATCTGCATCCAGCAAAGTACCATCAACATCGATAACACTCCCCAAAGTCTTCGGGGAGTGTCCTTATCGCTACAACAACAAAAACAACAACATATTTGTCTAAGAAAGTAAAAATTGTGGGTCGCACGTCTTTCAGCTTTGGCCGTTGCTATTCTCTTAACAAGTAGTAGTGGCACGTGCTTATCTTTAGGAGATCAGTCAGCATATGCCCCATAACTTATCTTCTCATTAGTTATGGTATATAGCTTAGTCTACAGCACCGTTTCTCGTTCGTATGTTTTGTTTTACCATTTTCATTATTTAAAATTATGTAAAATCTTTCCTATACCTAACTGCCTTACGTTTGGAGTGAAGTGCTTGTATTTTCGGTCTACCCCCCTACTTGTGCAGAGTTGATGTTTTTCCCCTGAAAGCTCTTTCCTGTTTGTCTGTTTCTCATGCCTGAAGTAAGGTCTTTTGTTATTGTTTATTTTCACAAGTATGCTTTATCGTATAGAAATCGTGTTATTGTGACAGAACTGTGCTTCTGTTAGTGCGGTGTTATGGCAACGGTCTTTTAAAGTGCCCTCTATTCCAAAGAATCATTTCTGGGGATGAGAGCATCTGTTATAATGGAGATGCATGGCACCTGTGAAAGTAAAACCTTTACAGTCGCCATTCATTGACGATTAACTTGCCAATTCCGGTTGTCTGCAAGAGATATAGAGTATGGATTGAGCGCTGCCCAGGCTTCCCTAACATTATGTATATGTTTCTTTGTATCGCTTTGTGTTTTTATATCTTTATATCGGACTTTGATGTGTGGTGAAAGGAATACTTGATTTTTCGTACAACGCACACATAATAGATTGGCCAATCTATATTTTTGATGTACGTGCTTATTTTATTTTTTTAATAATGCTTATAACACAATGTAATTAGGCAGCTGCTGCATTAACACCATCAATAATAATTTTTATATGAAATCTCAATACAGAGTTGATGACTGTAGCTAATGAAATGTTAATAGAATGCTAATAAAAGAGAAACTAAATGAATAGAGTTTTGAACAAAAGCCCTATGTTTTACTAATACATATAAGTTATTCCATTAAAAGCCGCAGCAAAAAAGAAGCCGTGGGGGGAAAATGGCAGTGGCAGCGTTCCTAATAGCGGTAATTATCACGCACCGACTACAAATTAATAATATATCTAATAGATATGAAACAATCGGTAAAAGTTAATGTCAGGTTATGTCATGCCAGTTAAGAAAGGTGTTTGAATGAATTATGTGAATTGATAGTAGAATGACTTATGAAAAGCGGAACACAACAAACAAACAACGAAATCTATTTAAAAGCCTGCTGGGCTTTTGTGAAACAAACTAACAGAGAAGAAAAAAAGCCGCAACTCAAATAAAGCCCGCAAGTGCCGACGGAATACCGCAACGCAACACTTTTTTTGACAGCAAACACAGCGGGTAAAGTAAGTAAGAAAATATTTGGTTCATCGAAAAGGTGCTGAATTATGCGCTGAAAGGGTTAAGTTAAAGAGTGCGAAGATACATATTTATACAAGCATAGGGAATTCAAGCATACCCAATTTATGTACACCAAAAAAAATATACAGGTGAAGGAAACGCTGCGTAAGTGGAGCCAAAATGCTGTTGAATTAACCTCCGAAACCAAGAGCAAACAAAAAATTCCCGGTCGGCGTGTAAGACGATCTTTTGTATATACGAAAGGGGTAACCTATAATTACAAGTAAAAGTAACAAGAAACTAAATGCGCTAAAAGCAAACAAATATTTAGCACACAGATAGGTGTGAAAATTAAGTTAAAAGCGAGACGAATTAAAAGAAGACTTCAAGGGAAATAACTAAAATCTAAGATACAGTAGAAATGAACCTTATATATATACCCAAATGTAAGCAATACATCAAAACACCTACGGGCAAATCTACAGAACCAGGAATGGACGGATGAACTGCTAGATAAACGAAGCAAAGGAAGGAAGCATAAACAGATGGAAAGATGAAAAAATGTTGAACTAACGGAAGAACTAGCGTAGAACGGACAACCGAGCAGGCAGGTGAACTTACATTGCGTTTATTGATATAAACAGAGGGATATAAGACCTTTAGATGGATATATAAATAGAAGAATGATCGGTGGGGGTTCCGTAAGGATAGATATATCGTTGGAGGAGCGCAATGGCTTGACAGTGATTAAGAGTGTTAGATATCAACAAGTAGAAATACGCAGCTCCACGAAACAACTTGGGGTCACGCTAGATTGCAAGCTCCTCGTCAAAGAACACTTTGAAATAGGCGTGCAAGAAGATTGCGCACACCATAGACACCACAGCTGATTACTAGCAAGCATTTTAGAATCAAGTTTTTTTCAATTAGAAGACATTTTTTCTAAGCCTCGTCGCCCCTCGGTAGTGTTTGGCAAGCATTCAGAGTGTATTCCTGCCATGAAAGCTTCTTAGTGAAAACTCATTTGCCTTGCACATGCCGTTCGGAGTCGGCATAAAACTAGTAGATCCCGTCCCTTAGATTGGTAAGAAAAATTAAAAGGAGCACGACGCAAATTGGAAGAGAAGCTCGGCCTAAAATCTTTTCGGAGATTATTGTGCCTTACATTTATTTATTTATAGATCGCCACAAATAAGTAAAAGAAGTTTGCATCCGCTCCGGGTTCTCTCTAATGGCACAAAACTCTGGTTAGATACAATTAAATATCAGAAGTACCGCGCAGCTATTACCACGGTCCATTGCAGAAGAGGAACGCACGTCATCTAGCTCAACTTAGTTTTTTTAAACTATAGTTATTTTCATTCTACTATTCTCTCTTAATTTTTAAGTATTCGTTTATCTTTCCAAAATGGATGTAAGTGTGAGGTGTTTTCAAGAACCTTCGAACGAGAAAACCAGCAAAGCAAGTATGTAGAGTAAATTTTTGTATCCAAATGTAAAACATGACTTACCTGAAATTAAAAAATACAAAAATGTTAGTTAGACAAATATTTTAAGGGTTGGTTTGCTATCATATTAATGCCCGAATCAGAATAGGAACTAATTAATATTGCGAACAGCAATTCTAGAACTTTGGGCTGAATGTTTGAATGAAATAAACAAATCCATTACTTATCCCATAAAAGCACTTTAAAAAAATCGAAAAGTTGTTAAGATTTCCTTTTGCAATGGATTCCAAAACAACTGCTAGTAGTTTTTTAAATTTAGTTAAATTTTGGAAGTACTAACACAAATATTTACATATTATGTTGGTAAGCGTCGTGATTCGGCCCTGAAATCTACGCACGTGTAGTCAACTTTTTGCTAACAACCTAAAAATTTGAATAGTTGCATAAAATTATAAGAAATACAATCATACAAACCACAGATATAACAGAGCTCCGATTTCGATTCGAAAATATCGGATCATCCGATATTGGTATTCGCTAACTGTTTATTAAGATATCTGTGGTGGAATTTATTAACTTTTAACGATACGATTCGTTGAGATTTTAATTCACGATTTTTCGCTTACGATAACGATTGTGATATACACTAATTCAGTTATAACATGGCTAACGTGACGTGGCCATTATTATTAGTTCTAATGTAAGAATTATGGAATTCAAGCAAATCAATCTTAAAATTATCTGCTATAATTTATAGACAATAGCTGATCACAGTTTAAGGAATATCGATAAAAAGTTGTTACTAAATACTAAAATCGTTATAGCTATCGATTCGCCAATATATAGATCTAGAAAATCGTTAAAAAATATGTGAATTCTCCTACTGATTTTACCTTTGGTTACGACTATTTGAAATCGGAGTTAAAACGAAAGTAATTTGGCAAAAAGAGCCTGTGTCAAAGTGTTAAACTTTTAATTAATTACTTGTAATTTTTGTTGTTATATTTAACTAGATATCAGGCTTCTTCTTATTCATGTACAGATAAGTAGACTCCCTGAAGTTTTTGGGCAGTATTATCGATGTTGATGGATATTGATCTGGTACGTTGCAGAAAATAGCAGCATTAACATACTAGGCTGTACATCGCAGGAACGGTTTGATATAACCCAGGTGAAACTTCTAGGTCATACAACCCTACCTCCCGTGAGGAACTTGGGGCCGCTAGAGACACGCCTGCTAAACAAACAAGACTATCCACGATTAGGTGTGGTTGGCAACTGGGTTAGAGAAGCTAAGAGTTTCGCTACAACTCCTTGAATCCCAACATATATATGAGCCTCTTTTACGCTGCTACCACTTCCACTTCCGATTGCAATAGAGTAAATTTGCTAAGTTCAATGCCGATTTCGATTATTGTTAACTTATTTCCGTAACATCTCGAAGAAACAAGTATATACATATATATACATATAAAAATGTGGAAGTATATATTTGTATGATTATATTTTAAATATTGTATTACCTAAGGATTTGTAAATCACGTTTTTTTTTAGTTTCTACACACCAAAACACTATGAACCTTCACTAAGGTCAATTGGACAAGGCAGATAACATTAACCAAAAATTGATTAATTATAAAAAACGGCAAGCAGAAATTTAAAACCAAGTCAATTAAAATAAAAAATTAATCATTAACAAAACAAAAAACTATTCAGTGAAAAAGTAAATGTTTATTTAAAAATTATTTATGTATAATTGTGGATTGTGGTTTTAAATAACAACAAGTACTGCTGCACAGTGTACGATTTTGATAGAAATGTGTTAAATTTTTTTTTAGATATACAACTGGTGAAATTTTTAGGCTGTCCTTATCACACCATTATTATGCTCTATCCCGGACAAAAAAATATTATGAGCTATGATTGAAGAATCATCTGAGAATGAGGTTAGATATCAATTTGTGAACTATGGCTGACGAATCATTAGAGAATGATGTTTTATATCAACATGAAAAACAAAAATATTGTCAAGGTTTTGAAATAATTGAAGAATGATATTGGTGATCAACTCGAGAGGCAAACCTTATTAAAACTTGGAGATAGACTTATAAAAAAGAAGATTGATTATGGATTTAAATTTACGAACTATAGTTAGGCTAGATTATAATTGAGGAATGATGTTGGGGATAAACTTGATAAACCTGCCTTTAGGTGAATAAATGAAGAATTATGTTAGCTTTTAACCTCAGGACTATAGATTTCTCAAAGGTTGGGGAATAATGTGAGAATGATTTTAGATATAGAACTGAGAACTATAGGTTTTTTCGGTTTGAGAATAATTTAAGAATGTTTCTGTATATAAATTTTCTTAAGTTTGTGATATTATTTGAGGATGATGTTGGAGATCAGCTCGAGAGCTTGATACTGGTTCTTAACTTGATGACTATATATTTCTCAAAGGTTAGATAGTAATTAGAGAGTGATATAGCATATAAACTAGAAAACCAAATCGTTCCTGAGATGGTCGGACTAGTACCTACTTTATGGTGCTTGTTACCGGAACGTACCAGATCTGCATCAGCAAAGTACCATCAACATCGATAACACTCCCCAAAAGTCTTCGGGGAGTGTCCTTATCGCTACAACAACAAAAACAACAACATATTTGTCTAAGAAAGTAAAAATTGCGGCCGCACGTCTTTCAGCTTTGGCCGTTGCTATTCTCTTAACAAGTAGTAGTGGCACGTGCTTATCTTTAAGAGATCAGTCAGCATATGCCCCATAACTTATCTTCTCATTAGTTATGGTATATAGCTTAGTCTACAGCACCGTTTCTCGTTCGTATGTTGTTTTACCATTTTCATTATTTAAAATTATGTAAAATCTTTCCTATACCTAACTGCCTTACGTTTGGAGTGAAGTGCTTGTATTTTCGGTCTACCACCCTACTTGTGCAGAGTTGATGTTTTCCCCTGAAAGCTCTTTCCTGTTTGTCTGTTTCTCATGCCTGAAGTAAGGTCTTTTGTTATTGTTTATTTTCACAAGTATGCTTTATTGTATAGAAATCGTGTTATTGTGACAGAACTGTGCTTCTGTTAGTGCGGTGTTATGTGCAACGGTCTTTTAAAGTGCCCTCTCTTCCAAGAATCATTTCTGGGGATGAGAGCATCTGTTATAATGGAGATGCATGGCACCTGTGAAAGTAAAATCTTTATAGTCGCCATTCATTGACGATTAACTTGCCAATTCCGGTTGTCTGCAAGAGATATAGAGTATGGATTGAGCACTGCCCGGGCTTCCCTAACATTATGTATATGTTTCTTTGTATCGCTTTGTGTTTTTATATCTTTGTATCGGACTTTGATGTGTGGTGAAAGGAATACTTGATTTTTCGTACAACGCGCACATAATAGATTGGCCAATCTATATTTTTGATGTACGTGCTTATTTTATTTTTTTAATAATGCTGATAACACAATGTAATTAGGCAGCTGATGCATTAACACCATCAATAATAATGAAATGTTAATAGAATGCTAATAAAAGAGAAACCAAAATGAATAGAGTTTTGAACAAAAGCCCTATGTTTTACTAATACATATAAGTTATTCCATTAAAAGCCGCAGCAAAAAAGAAGCCGTGGGGGGAAAATGGCAGTCGCAGCGTTCCTAATAGCGGTAATTATCACACACCGACTACAAATTAATAATAGGGGGACTCATGAAAGCATATAAACTTATAAGGTGTAAAATTATATCCATTTACACACGCTGTTATATGAACGCACCTAGAAATACTCTTGATAAACTTGATTGTTTATCAGCTGTATTATTGCCAAACAAAAATTTTTTGATTGTTATACAAAATAAAAATGCCAAGATTAAGTTAAAAATCAAAACTAAAACGTCTTTACTAAGATATTCTTGTAAATGACTTGCTGACGTTGGAGATTTCTGTTGAAAATGCCTGCGGTAATGTCTGCAAGGTTGCATTCCTTTGAGTTTACCGCGTTTACACAATGAAATATGCGCGTAAATTTATACAAATTGTGTAAATGATTTTTCATACAAAATTTGACAGTTCGTTTACGCACTAGATAAATTTATACGTTTACACACTTTATAAGGCATTTATACGGTTACATGAGTCCCCCTAATATATCTAATAGATATGAAACAATCGGTAAAAGTTAATGTCAGGTTATGTCATGCCAGTTAAGAAAGGTGTTTGAATGAATTATGTGAATTGATAGTAGAATGACTTATGAAAAGCGGAACTTAACAAACAAACAACGAAATCTATTTAAAAGCCTGCTGGGCTTTTGTGAAACAAACTAACAGAGAAGAAAAAAAGCGCCGTAACTCAAATAAAGCCCGCAAGTGCCGACGGAATACCGCAACGCAACACTTTTTTTGACAGCAAACACAGCGGGTAAAGTAAGTAAGAAAATATTTGGTTCATCGAAAAGGTGCTGAATTATGCGCTGAAAGGGTTAAGTTAAAGAGTGCGAAGATACATATTTATACAAGCATAATGAATTCATGCATACCCAATTTATGTACACAAAAAAAAATATACAGATGAAGGAAACGCTGCGTAAGTGGAGCCAAAATGCTGTTGAATTAACCTCCTAAACCAAGATCAAACAAAAAAATTCCCGTCGGCGTGTAAGACGATCTTTTGTATATACTATAATTACAAGTAAAAGTAACAAGAAACTAAATGCGCTAAAAGCAAACAAATATTTAGCACACAGATAGGTGTGAAAATTAAGTTAAAAGCGAGACGAATTAAAAGAAGACTTCAAGGGAAATAACTAAAATCTAAGATACAGTAGAAATGAACCTTATATATATACCCAAATGTAAGCAATACATCAAAACACCTACGGGCAAATCTACAGAACCAGGAATGGACGGATGAACTGCTAGATAAACGAAGCAAAGGAAGGAAGCATAAAAAGATGGAAAGATGAAAAAATGTTGAACTAACGGAAGAACTAGCGTAGAACGGACAACCGAGCAGACAGGTGAACTTACATTGCGTTTATTGATATAAACAGAGGGATATAAGACCTTTAGATGGATATATAAATAGAAGAATGATCGGTGGGGATTCCGTAAGGATAGATATATCGTTGGAGGAGCGGAATGGGCTGACAGTGATTAAGAGTGTTAGATATCAACAAGTAGAAATGCGCAGCTCCACGAAACAAGTTGCGGTCACGCTAGATTGCAAGCTCCTCGTCAAAGAACATTTTGAAATAGGCGTGCGAGAAGATTGCGCACACCATAGAAACCAGAGCTGATTACTAGCAAGCATTTTAGAATCAAGTTTTTTTCAATTAGAAGAAATTTTTTCTAAGCCTTGTCGCCCCTCGGTAGTGTTTGGCAATCATTCAGAGTGTATTCCTGCCATGAAAAGCTTCTCAGTGAAAACTCATCTGCCTTGCAAATGCGGTTCGGAGTCGGCATAAAACTAGTAGATCCCGTCCCTTAGATTGGTAAGAAAAATTAAAAGGACCACGACGCAAATTGGAAGAGAAGCTCGGCCTAAAATCTTTTCGGAGATTATTGCGCCTTACATTTATTTATTTATAAACCGCCACAAATAAGTAAAAGAAGGTTGCATCCGCTCCGGGTTCTCTCTTATGGCACAAAACTCTGGTTAGATACAATTAAATATCAGTAAGTACCGCGCAGCTATTACCACGGTCCATTGCAGAAGAGGAACGCACACTCCCTAGGGAAACGCGCGTCACTCTAGCTCAACTTCGATCGGGATACTGTAACAGATTAAACTCTTACCTATCCAGAACCAACCCCGACATAGAAACCATATGTCATGCTTGTCACGTGTCCCCACATGACACCAACCATCTCTTCAACTGTATTGTGGAAACAACGCCTCTAACACCCCTCTCATTATGGTCCACCCCTGTTGAAACAGCAAGTTGCCTTTGACTCCCGTTAGAGGATATTGATGACAATTTGTGATCGGTCGCACCTGCTGAATGGGGTGAAGCACTGACACAACAACAACAACGGTCCATCGCAAAGGGGGCGCCAAGAGCCGCCTCAACTTACTACACGGTTTCCGCAGAGGTCGTCCGGATCGTCGCTGACGAAAGTAATGGAATTTACTACCTCCAAAAGCAGTTGGAATGTTGTTGTCATACAGTCGCGAGAATAATCGATCCGTCGCTGCCAGCAGCAATGGAACTGCAGTAATGCAGGAAAGTTAACCATGGATCAAATCTACGAATTGATCCACTTCTACTTCAGGTTCAACATCCGAACTACCTATGTATATTGTAGACGACGTACGTCAAACCTTATTCTAAGGGACCACCTTGCTTAACAATGAACGAGGGTGGAAGAGTCCTTTGGCGATCTATTTTCGGGTAGAACCGTGTATAAGATGACCCTTGCAAGAAACATTCACATAATAAGGAGAGTGGCCAAAAGGGTCTAGTGAGCTTCCAGTAAAGTCAATTTTTGACGGTAACCCTTAACGAATGGAGGGAGCCTCATAATCGGAGTGCTTGGAGTATTATTAGCCTGATTAGTACATACGGTTTTTCCTACTTTCTATAACCAAAGAAAATGAATTATGAACGACATTACCATTCGAATTTGCGGTGTAGTTCATTTCATTTTTTCCTGCAAATTCTTCAAATTGGTTAGACCTACTCCGAACAGAATCTGCTTAAGCAGATGAATTATTGGGGAGAAGCTTAAGGTGGCGAAAAAGTACTTGGAGAACTTGCAAATTACTGCCGAAGAGCGGCCCCATTGGGATTCAAGGGGTTGTGTAGCGCAACATATAGCTTCTCCAACCCAATTGTCAACCTCACCTTCGAGCGGCGAATCCCGTTTCACTAACAGACGAGGCTCTGGAGACCCCAAGCCCTCATGGAACTGGGGGGTGGGGAGGGAGGGATGACCTGAAGGTTTAATGTGGTCATATAAATCGTTCCCGAGATGGTCGGGCCAGCACCTTAATGGTGCTGTGTTACCGGAGCGTATCGGATCTGTATCCGACAAAGGACCATCACATCGATAACACTCCCCAAAGCCTTCGGGGAGTAACCTAATCGCTACAACAACAACAACAACAACAACAGCGGCCCCATTGTGAAAACCTTTTTCTGAATCATTTAGTAAAACAGGCCAAGACAATACCATGGCGCAAAATAAGTCTGCTATTTCCCTCCTTGAGTATGACTACTATCCCAACTAGGTATAGGTAACACGAAAAAATAAAAGAACACCTCCTCAAAGAAATAGCTACAGCACTTACTAAATTTAACGAATTTCGAGCTAAAGTAAATGTTTTGCAGGAAATACGCAGAAGGCAGAGGAAGAAGACAACAGCTTGCTTAGCGGGTCTATTGATATAACGTAGTGACGAAAAATAGCGTAGAAAATATGTTAATTGAGAATGTCAATAAAATTGTGTCACTTGGCCGCTAAATCTCTATGATACCTACTCTAGTAGCTACTGTAACCATGAAATTCGTACAAGAGCCAAATAAACAAATACATACAAAACTTGTTTAATCCTCCTCTGCTCAAATGTTATGACGGATATTCATCCACTCGTTGAACAGACAAAGCAACCACCATTTACGGGGGCGCGACGGCAAATGTACAAATATGTATGTATAACCCGTTACGCTGTTGTCTCGTTTCGGTTGCGTGCACTTGTGTTACAGTGTTGCTACACGTGTTATGCGGCAGTTACTCACGAACGTACGTACCAAAAACGTGTCAGCTGACACGACCTATCTTATGAGTGTGCAATGTAAACGAAAACTCACCGACGTGCAACGGCCGTACGTACGTAGCCCGGAACGTAGAAATCAAAACAATTTTGATTTTTTCCGTAAGAACGTGTCAGCTGATCGCTCTCTCACTAGACAGAGTTGCCTAGTAAACTTTTGTACGCTAATTTTTGACCGTTTGCAATTTTATGCAAAAACGCCTAATTAAAGTTTGAAAAATTGTGAAAATAATTCGAAATAATTATGTAAAAGTGCTGATTATAAATGTTTTATCTATTTATACTTATTTAATATGTATTCCGGCCTTTTACAATATCAAAAATTAAATTGGAAAAAGTTGATGTTTCCATAAGCATACATGCAAAATGGTCAATGGCAACAGTGCTTATCTGTAAACAATACACACACAAATATGTTATGTACATGTACACAGATGCACACATTGATTTCTACGGGCTTGAGAGTTCGGTCAAACGTGCTTCGTACGACAAACGTCCTTACGTACGGCACACGTCGGTGGGTAACTGCCGCATTAGAAATGGTAAAATCTTGTGCATAAACACACATACCCGTATTTGTTGGAATGTGAGTACTCAAAGGAAGCGTAAAGTGTTAAATAACTGACTAGCATGACCTTGTCAAGTATTTCAACTTTAAGCAAAAAAAGGAACACTGAAATTTGAATAAGGAAAAAGATTTATGTGCTGCAAAAAGGGGTTGTTATGGTAAATAGTAGGTCATTCACCTCTGTGCGAACTTATCGAATTGCGAAAGGCACATAGATGGTTACTTATAGATTCAGCATGCTACAATGTCACATTCAGCTTGTGCTAGTTAAACAGATTACTTCGAGTGACTTGAACATCAGCTGTTAGGTTGTAGATTTCGGGATTTAATTGTTTAAGCTAACATCGTTTAAACCTCTATGTTGAGGAATAAAATAGAACATATCGCACACTAACTACAAAAGAGTCACAACTTGATGTAAATGTTCAGGAGAGAAGAAAAACGGTTTATGTGAAAACGTCTGTAATGTTATACTGAAATCCAGTTTTACAAAGGAGGATACCTTCATTATAAAATGAATTGACGAAATTTTGTTGTAATTATTTGTTTACGGACAAAATATATATATTTACGGACAAAATATAAGAAAACTTACTACTCGTACATTCACAATTATTTCATCAAAAAAGGCACATTTCACAATAATACAAGCAACTTTACTCACTCTTTACGTATAAAAGACACAATTTTAATTAATACACAACAAAGTTAAAAGTTTTTTGCAACAAGATAGTCAGAATTTAAAATAATACACTTTATGCGTAAAAAACTGTTCACTTGTTCTTAAGCACATTGACAAAACTAAAAATAGTACTCTTTAGTTGATAGAGCGCAACCGATGCAATCAACACCAAAACTGGCATAACGGTAATTTTCCAGTTAAAGAAGAAAATAATGACAACGAAATTTAAGGGGCAGTTAGAGATGTGTACTGTGAATTGGTTTATGGAAAAAAACCGATTTGAAAAATTTTAAGTTGTGACTCTTGTAGTTAGTGTGCGATATGATGACGAACGTTATTAAATATCGCACCTTACGACAACGTAAGCACAATATAACAAAAGTTTTACACACATGGGCACATACAATGTCTGCAGCTATGGTGCAAGGTTAGGAAAAGAGGACGATAAATTAGAGAAGCATTCAAGAAAGTGACACACGAATGACGTTAGTAGAAGAAAAGTGAGAGCAAGTATTATCAAGTATCACATCTTACTCTCGCTGCTAGTTAATTAACGCCGCTCGACAACAACGACAAAGTGAGCACGTTATAGCGATAACTTTACACACATATGCAGAAAAGAGTCTACTATGCTATGTTGCCAATAAATGCAAGATAAACAGGAGACGACGATACATTAGATAAGCATGCCAGAATGTGATACGCGAATGATCAAGGCGCTTAAAACCAAACAAGTGGGAGATCTCTGACACAATGGCAGGCTTAAAGCCCCTTCACATAGACAGTTTTTCATATAGAAGCGTTTAGTTCAATCTTATGCATTATGAGTATATTGCACGTATATTTATGAAGAACGGCAGATCTACACTAGCGCCCCTTACAGGAGCAAGTAGCCAACTTCCAACTTTTGTTGCAAGCAAAGGATAAGCAGAAGAATTTGACATTTGATTTGGCTAAGAGTGCTTTCACAATTTGCAAGTGAAATTATTTTTCTTACTTGTTGGTACTTTTCTAAAATTGTTTACAGTTAAAAACGCCAATGTAACGAATGAATAAAACACTCGGCCATTAATATCAGCGGCGTAAAACCAACGCATGGTGTTTAGTTTGATTTAAACTCGTTGTAAGTGAACTACGACGAATTGCAGAAAGTGTAAATTTTTACTACTAACGTTAGTAGGAAATGAAGCAAATTATTGTTATACAGTTGTGGAGTTGTTGTTGTAACAGTTTACACTGAAATGACACCACTTGTGTGTGAAAAACCCCAAGTCGCTGCGGTACATAGAATCGCTGCAAAGAGGATAAATATAATAAAGAGACGTCACTCGTTACTTTCTATAATGTTTTCGTTATAGTAGTCGTAGCTTTTTTTGGGCGAGATGTGCATAAATGTCTTCTATACATTTTCGTTGGGTATTTGTGTTTATTTTTCCGACTGTATTTAATTAATTAATTAATTCTCTTTCCAACAATCATATTTGCATAAGATGCCTACACGGCATGGACAAAGGCGAGCCAATTGAAAATGTCCCTCTTGGAAAACATTAGGCTTACATTTTTTTAATTTCCAGCGAGTTACTCTCTACTCGTACACTGCTCTTATTATATTTATCCTCTTTGCCGGCTGCCTTAGGAAGCGACAGTTGTTGAGTGTATTTATTTAGCAATTCAGTGTAACTAACTGATAACAAATAAGCATTAAGAATCTTTAATTTGAGAGCGTAATTTTTACTTTAAAAGATTTTTATGTGGCTGAAACCAAATTCGCAAACCAAAAGGCCCCTGTAAAAGCTAAAGAAAATGCAGGTGAGAAATTATGCTCATTAAATACGCACAGATAGAGCACTTTACAGCCATACCTGTTTTAATGTCCATAACTGTACGCACTTGACTAAATTAACCATGACAAGACCAGTAAATTAGTTACATTTTCGTGCCTAATTGTAATCCGGTCGCCCCTTACTACGCTCATTCGCATAACAAATCATTGCAGTAAATTTTACTCCCTCTCATGCACTCATCACCCCACTATCTCGCTATCAAATGCACTAACTACTCCCACATTTCAATTATTTATTTACATCCTGGCCATTGCTATTGTTACTTTTTCAGTTTTGAAGCGCGTATACAATTTCGTTGTTTTCAATTGTATTATTTTGTTTGTAATTTAATTTTTCCCTTTTGTCCTTTTCAGAATGGACATGTACATATTTATATGTGTATCTATACAAATAAATTGAATTCTAAAATAAATTTGTCATCGTCTCTTTCCGCAATTTTAATGCCACTCAAAACCAAAAATGGAAATTTAAATTTACCCATCTCCCATCATGAAGAATTATCTGCTTAACGCTATACGTATGCGCGATTCGTTACATTTCTATTACCATTTGTTCCATCAAATACACTTTTAAACAGATTTCAGTGAAGTGCGTACATATTTATTCCTTTGTTCTGCCATGAAATTTTTACTCATTTTCTTGTTGTTTATATCTTTAAATCTCCTTGTGTCCCCATTGTCACTAAGTATTAAACAGTTTTTTATCTTTTCAAATTCAACTACCGTTTTCGACGACTTTGTTATGGTTTTACCTCACTTCTTATTCCGTATATATATGTATAATGGGTGTTTTATGGTCCCACTGGGAGCCAAATGTGCGCTTTTGATTAAATTCAACACTTGAAAATGTTTGCCATTATACCGTGATTTCATGGTCACTAAAGAGTGGTGGGATAGAGAGAGTGCTTTCAAAAAGGAGGGTGCTATGACAAATTACACTGGGATTTGATTGTTTTTCTTTGCATTGTATTGTGCTTTTTTTCTTTTCCTTTTTATTAGAATTCTTCATCTTCTTTTTAATACGTTTTTTTCGCTATAATTTTTATTTTTGTTGTTACATCGGCCTACTGATTTGTAAGATTGCGGGTTCGAATCGAGCTCAAGGCCTAACAATAATTTTTTATCATTATTATTGTTATGATAAATTTTTTCTTAATTGAAAAAATTTTTAAATTAGAATAGAAGAAAGAAAAAATGTAGACAACTGCCAAAGCTCGTTGTATAGATCCATTTCGGGAACTGCTAAATTCCTTCATCGGCAACGTTTAGGCGCCGCTGCTATAACCATTCAGCCATCACAGCGGTTTTTTGTTTGTCTTCATTAATCCTACTTCTATTCTGGTTCGTGCCAATTGATATTCACAACACTGCGACATCTGTTGCAGAATGGATGTGAAAATTGGACTTATTTGATGACAATTCTGCCATAGTGTCATATTTTATTGACACTTTTTTCCCCGTGCTCTGGGATGTATTAACAATTTTTGTTGTTATATCGGCCTACTGAATTTAAGATCGCGGGTTCGAATCGAGCTCAAGGCCTAACAATAATTTTTTATCATTATTATTGTTATGATAAATTTTTTCTTAATTGAAAAAATTTTTAAATTAGAATAGAAGAAAGAAAAAATTTAGACAACTGTCAAAGCTCGTTGTATAGATCCATTTCGGGAACTGCTAAATTCCTTCATCGGCAACGTTTAGGCACCGCTGCTATAACCATTCAGCCATCACAGCGGTTTTTTTTGTTTGTCTTCATTAATCCTACTTCTATTCTGGTTCGTGCCAATTGATATTCACAACACTGCGACATCTGTTGCAGAATGGATGTGAAAATTGGACTTATTTGATGGCAATGCTGCCATAGTGTCATATTTTATTGACACTTTTTCCCCGTGCTCTGGGATGTATTAACAATTTTTGTACATGCGGGCCTCCCCTAATGATCTTGCACCTTAAGCTTACTTAACCTGCTATCATTGCTATTGTTTACTGTTTGCATTGTTATTGTTGATACTCGGTATGTAATGTACAAATCTGACAGCCTTTTTTGGTTTGAAGGTTTCCCCTTTCCAAAACTTTTATTTTTTTTATTAAATGGATGTCACTGTTTGCAGTTCTTTAGCAGCTAATGACAAAAAAATTTAGCAATGTGCAAAAAATGCAATTCATTTTGCTACTATAACCCTTTTTAGCCATTTAAATATCAACATTACGTAAAATTAAATCCACTTAAAATTCCATAAATATTTGTGGTATTCGCGTACCGTAAGCCTTTCGCATTACTACATCTACATCCAGCTGTGCATAGCAATTGGGGTATTATAATATTTTTTTCTATTTTCAAGTTTAAAATTGTCATCATCATTTTTTAGCATCACTACTCAACCTTCATCGCCCTCTGTGCTAGTATTCCTGCTTTTCACTGCACTACGCTGAAAATCTACCCTTCCTTTATGCAAAACCTGCTCACATTCATTCATTCATTCATTCATGTGCTCAACTCAACTCAGTTTGCCGTCATTGCACCGTCAGGCTATTCCGAACAGTTTTTGTTGTTGTTTTTTTGCTATTACAAATTCAGCACACTGTTGTTGTTGTTCTTACGATTATGTTGATAATTTGCTGCTCTCTATATTTTTACTTTATTCAATTTTGTGTTTGCTGTAATTGTTTTATTGTTGTTGATGGTTTTATTATATTTGTTGGTAATTCTATTACAAGAAGCGAGCGCTATTCTACAGTTCTCGCAAAGCAATGGGCGTTTTCGTACATTTTTGTTGTTTTTGCATTTATTATTATTTGCTAGTGCTACTGCTGTTGAGCTTTTCGCTGTAATCGCATTTGTTGTTGTTGGTTTGGCTATTTGTTTTTGCTTTTGCTTTTGCAACCGCTCAACAGCTGTTCATTTTTGCTCTTGTTTACATTTCAGCCTCGTTCTCTATTTTTTTGTTCTGTTTCCCTTTACCTGAATAAAATTCGCGTATAACGCATTATCCGTTATACGCTCCTGAAGATATGCTACATGTTGCGCGCTCCCATATGTTTCATGTTTGTTGTGGTTGCGGTGGGGTTGGCGTTGGTGCATTACATTTTGTGTTTTCGCAACAATGTTGCGTTGATTTTCATTTGTGGCGGTTGCGCATTTGCTGTTTGCTACTGCTACTGTATTTACTTGGCTGTCGTTGTTGTAATTTATTGTTTAGGGTCATTCATCTTTGGCTTTGCTATTTTTTGTTCTCTGCGTCAATTAGTTAAACATGTTGTTAGTGTTGCTTATTGTTTTATAGCTTTTGAGGGGGAGTGAGACATACATATAAAACGTTTTGCCTTAACTATTATTGCTTTTAATGTTTATTATTCTTGTGCAAATGGCGGTATTTTGATGTTTGTTGTTGTTTTTTAACTAAACGTCTGGCTTTAGCTATTTACTATTTTCCATAGCAATTTAATTTAGTGTTACTGCTTTTGTTTATATTTTTTCTATTTGTTATATTAATTGAATTTAATACAGCAGCACTACAAACTACGCTAGCGGTTGATAGCTTTACAACCTACTACACATCACATTGAAATCAGCAACAACTTCGCCAATGCTTTCCGCGAGCTAATTTCCGTTTGTCGCATGTTCAAAGAATGTATTATATACATATGTACATATCTACAAATTTACCCATTGAAATTGGTATAAAAATCAAATTTTCCAATTTCCCTGAACGTAGAATTGTTAATTTCCAGTTAGGCTTGAAGTAGTGGAAGTGGCAAATTGAAATCATGAAATTTTTCAAATGTAGATCAAGTTGACGTAGTTTTGTTTTTTCGTCGATAAATCGTAAGACAAATCAAATAAAGTTTGGAAAAGCACCTTTTGTGGTTTGCCAACTTCTGCTCTATTTTAAGTTGGTTATAATCCTATTGCTAAAGTAAATGCAGTTATGAAAGTCACTTTCGCTGATACTTTTTAGATCGATATTCCTAAGATTTGTCAAAAAATTATAACAATCTAAGCAGGCCAAGTCAATGTTTTTATTTCTCAAATGTACTAGAAAGATGATGGCTATCTACCAACATTTCTCCAACCTAACGACTGCTTACTGATTGGCAGAATCCTATCTGCTTTATAAAGATAACTTTCCTTTTATGGCACAAGCAAACAGAAAGAAAACATTTAGACTGATGGCTTCGAAAATCATCGGCAATACTAATCCACTCTATTTTAGATGAAGTGTGTTGAATTAATGTTGATTTGTATTTAACATAGAAATCGACCCAACGTTGGGCGCCGGTTTGTCTGACAATCATAATGATCCGTAGAATAATAGGTTTTTGGCAACATTTGAGTCTAGCATCAGAGCTTCAACATGAACATTTTATGGGCTTTCTTTTTAGATTTTTGGAAGCTGCACTCATAGCTGGAATTGAGGTTGGAACACAAACGCACCCTTAATATTAACAGAGTCGTGTAAAAATCATCAAAACAACTATTCAGCCAACAATGATTAATAATCTTAATCTAGCTAAAATTCGTTTTCTAATTAATTTATTGACAACTTGGTAGTCTAAACTCATATCACTCTCCAAGAAAAGTTACCAAATTCGTAAAATTAAAATTATAACATGTATGGTATATATATATAGTATGTACGTATGTGATATAATTAATATATTTCTGTTTATTATCTTTTTATGTTGTGTTTTTAAAAAAGTCTTAAAAATGACTTCAGATTGAATCGAAATATCGACAAAATAAATGTATGAATATTAACATAGTGTTTTATTCAAGGCAAGGCCTCGAGCTCACAAAATCCTACATTGTTTAAAATTATAACAGTTTAAGGCTCGCTCATCAGAAATTTTGCTTATTTTCATTGCATTTTTATTTCATATTACTACAATTCTCAGCCATCATAAGAACTAGGCAGATTGATACACAAATCAAACAATTCAGAGCCGTGTCGGTCAGCGCGACGGTTAGCACGAATTACAACAAATTTTCAAGACAAACCATCTTCAGCTAATTCGCAAAAACTTCGACAGTTATCCAAAGAATTTTTTCTGCATAGACTATTTTTCCAAAAATTAATTTGTGAAAAGATTAATTACATTTCCGATTATCAAAGTCAACGAACTCTTCTGATATCTAAATGTGGTGTATGAAAAAGGGGATGGGAGGAATTATAAGAATATCTATCGGTTTGCTTAAAAATATACTTTCACAATAAAAATTATAAGATCGCGGGTTCGAATCGAGCTCACGGCCTAGCAATAATCTTTTATCATTATTATTGTTATGATAAATTTTTTCTTAATTGAAAAAAATTTTAAATTAGAATAGAAGAAAGAAAAAATTTAGACAACTGCCAAAGCTCGTTGTATAGATCCATTTCGGGAACTGCTAAATTCCTTCATCGGCAACGTTTAGGCGCCGCTGCTATAACCATTCAGCCATCACAGCGGTTTTTTGTTTGTCTTCATTAATCATACTTCTATTCTGGTTCGTGCCAATTGATATTCACAACACTGCGACATCTGTTGCAGAATGGATGTGAAAATTGGACTTGTTTGATGGCAATGCTGCCATATGCAACGCTGCCATATGCAATGCTGCCGCGATCTTACAAATCAGTAGGCCGATATAACAACAAAAATTGTTAATACATCCCAGAGCACGGGGAAAAAGTGTCAATAAAATATGACACTATGGCAGCATTGCCATCAAACAAGTCCAATTTTCACATCCATTCTGCAACAGATGTCGCAGTGTTGTGAATATCAATTGGCACGAACCAGAATAGAAGTATGATTAATGAAGACAAACAAAAAACCGCTGTGATGGCTGAATGGTTATAGCAGCGGCGCCTAAACGTTGCCGATGAAGGAATTTAGCAGTTCCCGAAATGGATCTATACAACGAGCTTTGGCAGTTGTCTAAATTTTTTCTTTCTTCTATTCTAATTTAAAATTTTTTTCAATTAAGAAAAAATTTATCATAACAATAATAATGATAAAAGATTATTGCTAGGCCGTGAGCTCGATTCGAACCCGCGATCTTATAATTTTTATTGTGAAAGTATATTTTTAAGCAAACCGATAGATATTCTTATAATTCCTCCCATCCCCTTTTTCATACACCACATTTAGATATCAGAAGAGTTCGTTGACTTTGATAATCGGAAATGTAATTAATCTTTTCACAAATTAATTTTTGGAAAAAATAGTCTATGCAGAAAAAATTCTTTGGATAACTGTCGAAGTTTTTGCGAATTAGCTGAAGATGGTTTGTCTTGAAAATTTGTTGTAATTCGTGCTAACCGTCGCGCTGACCGACACGGCTCTGAATTGTTTGATTTGTGTATCAATCTGCCTAGTTCTTATGATGGCTGAGAATTGTAGTAATATGAAATAAAAATGCAATGAAAATAAGCAAAATTTCTGATGAGCGAGCCTTAAACTGTTATAATTTTAAACAATGTAGGATTTTGTGAGCTCGAGGCCTTGCCTTGAATAAAACACTATGTTAATATTCATACATTTATTTTGTCGATATTTCGATTCAATCTGAAGTCATTTTTAAGACTTTTTTAAAAACACAACATAAAAAGATAATAAACAGAAATATATTAATTATATCACATACGTACATACTATATATATATACCATACATGTTATAATTTTAATTTTACGAATTTGGTAACTTTTCTTGGAGAGTGATATGAGTTTAGACTACCAAGTTGTCAATAAATTAATTAGAAAACGAATTTTAGCTAGATTAAGATTATTAATCATTGTTGGCTGAATAGTTGTTTTGATGATTTTTACACGACTCTGTTAATATTAAGGGTGCGTTTGTGTTCCAACCTCAATTCCAGCTATGAGTGCAGCTTCCAAAAATCTAAAAAGAAAGCCATAAAATGTTCATGTTGAAGCTCTGATGCTAGACTCAAATGTTGCCAAAAACCTATTATTCTACGGATCATTATGATTGTCAGACAAACCGGCGCCCAACGTTGGGTCGATTTCTATGTTAAATACAAATCAACATTAATTCAACACACTTCATCTAAAATAGAGTGGATTAGTATTGCCGATGATTTTCGAAGCCATCAGTCTAAATGTTTTCTTTCTGTTTGCTTGTGCCATAAAAGGAAAGTTATCTTTATAATAGCAGATAGGATTCTGCCAATCAGTAAGCAGTCGTTAGGTTGGAGAAATGTTGGTAGATAGCCATCATCTTTCTAGTACATTTGAGAAATAAAAACATTGACTTTGCCTGCTTAGATTGTTATAATTTTTTGACAAATCTTAGGAATATCGATCTAAAAAGTATCAGCGAAAGTGACTTTCATAACTGCATTTACTTTAGCAATAGGATTATAACCAACTTAAAATAGAGCAGAAGTTGGCAAACCACAAAAGGTGCTTTTCCAAACTTTATTTGATTTGTCTTACGATTTATCGACGAAAAAACAAAACTACGTCAACTTGATCTACATTTGAAAAATTTCATGATTTCAATTTGCCAATTCCACTACTTCAAGTCTAACTGGAAATTAACAATTCTACGTTCAGGGAAATTGGAAAATTTGATTTTTATACCAATTTCAATGGGTAAATTTGTAGATATGTACATATGTATATAATACATTCTTTGAACATGCGACAAACGGAAATTAGCTCGCGGAAAGCATTGGCGAAGTTGTTGCTGATTTCAATGTGATGTGTAGTAGGTTGTAAAGCTATCAACCGCTAGCGTAGTTTGTAGTGCTGCTGTATTCAACTCAATTAATATAACAAATAGAAAAAATATAAACAAAAGCAGTAACACTAAATTAAATTGCTATGGAAAATAGTAAATAGCTAAAGCCAGACGTTTAGTTAAAAAACAACAACAAACATCAAAATACCGCCATTTGCACAAGAATAATAAACATTAAAAGCAATAATAGTTAAGGCAAAACGTTTTATATGTATGTCTCACTCCCCCTCAAAAGCTATAAAACAATAAGCAACACTAACAACATGTTTAACTAATTGACGCAGAGAACAAAAAATAGCAAAGCCAAAGATGAATGACCCTAAACAATAAATTACAACAACGACAGCCAAGTAAATACAGTAGCAGTAGCAAACAGCAAATGCGCTACCGCCACAAATGAAAATCAACGCAACATTGTTGCGAAAACACAAAATGTAATGCACCAACGCCAACCCCTCCGCAACCACAACAAACATGAAACATATGGGAGCGCGCAACATGTAGCATATCTTCAGGAGCGTATAACGGATAACGCGTTATACGCGAATTTTATTCAGGTAAAGGGAAACAGAACAAAAAAAAATAGAGAACGAGGCTGAAATGTAAACAAGAGCAAAAATGAACAGCTGTTGAGCGGTTGTAAAAGCAAAAGCAAAAACAAATAGCCAAACCAACAACAACAAATGCGATTACAGCGAAAAGCTCAACAGCAGTAGCACTAGCAAATAATAATAAATGCAAAAACAACAAAAATGTACGAAAACGCCCATTGCTTTGCGAGAACTGTAGCATAGCGCTCGCTTCTTGTAATAGAATTACCAACAAATATAATAAAACCATCAACAACAATAAAACAATTACAGCAAACACAAAATTGAATAAAGTAAAAATATAGAGAGCAACAAATTATCAACATAATCGTAAGAACAACAACAACAGTGCGTTGAATTTGTAATAGCAAAAAAACAACAACACAAAACTGTTCGGCATAGCCTGACGGGGCAATGACGGCAGACTGAGTTGAGTTGAGCACATGAATGAATGAATGAATGAATGTGAGCAGGTTTTGCACAAAGGAAGGGTAGATTTTCAGCGTAGGGCAGTGCAAAGCAGGAATACTAGCACAGAGGGCGATGAAGGTTGAGTAGTGATGCAAAAAATGATGATGACAATTTTAAACTTGAAAATAGGAAAAAATATTATAATACCCCCAATTGCTATGCACAGCTGGATGTAGATGTAGTAATGCGAAAGGCTTACGGTACGCGAATACCACAAATATTTATGGAATTTTAAGTGAATTTAATTTTACGTAATGTTGATATTTAAATGGCTAAAAAGGGTCATAGTAGCAAAATGAATTGAATTTTTTGCACATTGCTAAATTTTTTTGTCATTAGCTGCTAAAGAACTGCAAACAGTGACATCCATTTAATAAAGAAAATAAAAGTTTTGGAAAGGGGAAACCTTCAAACCAAAAAAGGCTGTCAGATTTGTACATTACATACCGAGTATCAACAATAACAATGCAAACAGTAAACAATAGCAATGATAGCAGGTTAAGTAAGCTTAAGGTGCAAGATCATTACACTTTCAACACTCGTTCTGTCGTAAGCACCCCGAACGCATGTTAAGCGTAGTATATTATGCAATGTCGACCTATCTTTGGAGACATTTTTAAATAATCGTTTCAGCGACTACTTGCTACATATACTCTCAAACACCCGGCTTAATATGGTCAATAAAAATTTACAAAAGGACTGTACAAAGAAGACTCTTCAGAGAGACCGATAGTCATTTTGGTTGACGCTGGATAATTATTAAAGGGCCAAGTAATTCACTTCAAGCGAGAGTCAATGCTACTATCTAGTTTTGCACAAAAAGCTGAAAGAAGTATTCAGCCGAGCACTTTGCCGAATGGAATACTTAAATGAAGCTTAGTCTATAGATTTTTGAGAACAGTATGGATGGACTAAATGACGTTTCACACCTAGGAATAGACAGGTCAAGTTTAGAGCCATCAGTAATAAGTTCAAGTTTTCCGCGCGACCCGCCCACGTAATATAATGCCTCAATTTGTTCCCTTACTCATATCAAAAACTCTTCGAAAAATTTGTCTAAAACGAAGCTCTTTATCTTTTCGTAAAATTCAGTGCTTCCAAGTTTTTACGAGTTCTAATAAGATATGCAGTTTTCGCTACAATGTCTAACTTTAATTGTTTATTTTAGTCCTGTTGATATATCTTATTAGCAGTTTTGTTAAACTTGCTGTCCCTTCAAAAGCAGTGCTACCAAGTTTTAAGTAATCAATTCAGTTTGTCGATTTTCATAACTTACTTTATTTGTTCTCGAGCTTTTTATTTAAATTGTAACTGCACTTCTACTTCTCGACTACTACTACTATTTAATTCGTTCCGAACAGCAAACACATTTCTGTTTTTCTTACATAATTGATATTAAATTTCAAAGAAAGTTAAAGCCCCGTTACATAAACAGTTTTTCATATAGATGCGTTTAACTCAATCTTATGCATTATGAGTAGATTGCACGTATTTTTATGGAGAACAGCAGATTGATCGACCCTGGCTCCATCTGGTGTAAAAGTAGCCCACTCGCATAAGAAGAATTCGACATTTGCTATGACTAAGGGTGTTTTCACACTTTACAAGTGAAATTATTTTTCCCATTCGGTAACTTTTCTAACATTTCTCACAAGTTAAAAACTGCAATATAACAAAAGAAAAAAAATATTGTGGCGAATGTTGAAATCACTAGGCTGTTAGTAAATAATCACGTAACAACAAAACCATGAAGCAGCCATTCTTATATACATGTCCACGTTAAAGCTAGCAACACTTATGTAGAAGGCGACGAAGAGATATCTCACACATATGGCTATAAACTACAAATATACACGTATATAGCTGGTAACCAAGCATGAGCTACAAGAGTTCTAGAAGGTCTAGACCTTTGGAGAAATATGCGGACAAGGCAACAAAGAGTATAAAAGCAGCGCAAGCTGAGGAATGACTAATCAGTTTTGATTTAAATACGTTATTGGTTGTGAAGTTCTAAGCGGAGTCGCCCCTCGGCAGTGTTTGGCAAGCGCTCCGGGTGTATTTATGCTATGAAAAGCTCTCAGTGAAAACGCATCTGCCTTGAAGATGCCGTTCGGAGTCGGCATAAAACATGTAGGTCCTGTCCGGCCAATTTCGTAGGGAAAATCAAGAAGAGCACGACGCAAATTGGAAGAGAAGCTCGGCCTTAAATCTCTTCGGAGGTTATCGCGCCTTACATTTATTTATTTTTTTATTTATTTATTGGTTGTGAAGTATAATTGTGAAGTACTACTCCCAAAGTAATCTAAATAAAAATCAGTTTGCAATACTGAATATTGGAGTGATTTATTCAACAGAATTCGTTACAATATGTTGGCAAGTATATTCCTTGTACAGTGAGAATATATATAACAGCGATTCTCAAAATTTTGTATATGAATG
This sequence comes from Eurosta solidaginis, assembly GCA_029619165.1. NCBI lineage: Eukaryota > Metazoa > Arthropoda > Insecta > Diptera > Tephritidae > Eurosta > Eurosta solidaginis. The sequence goes on along the minus strand of JARSSU010024246.1, from coordinate 2,752 downwards.
GGCAAAGCGAAATAAACTTCAATTACCAAGCCTGAAGTTTCTTCACATTTACAAACGCAACATCTTGCGTGATTGTGGCGATGTTACTGACATACTTAAGGTTGCGTTAAATATGAAAAACTTCATTGTGTCTCGGCTATTAGAAACATTATACAATCTAAAATGTAACTATATTAATCTAAGTCTGATATTGCTGCAATATTAACTAAAAATCTCACTCTAACATGTACCAAACACCGCTTTTGCTAAATACAACAACACAATAGAAGATAACAACGTTCACAACAAAATGGCAAATGTGCAAAAATTTTAAAGCATAAAATGCAACGCGCACAATACTACAAAAACAGCAATCAAGCAAACAAAAAGACTACATGTACAAATACAAATAAGAAATAAAATTTTAAATATAATCTTGACGTGGAAAAAATGTGGAAAATAGTAAAAAACCAGGTGCACAATGTTGCAATGGGGATGAGTTGAGAGACTCCCAACATTGAACATTGAACTTTGTTAAAAAGCCGCAAGCATTGCATGAAACAGAGATCGCGTTTGTAACTGTAAAAAGGGGGATGAGATAGAGAGTGCATCATATAACGTTATTTATGCCTAGTGAACCATAGCAAGCAACACCCCTTTAAAAAAAAACAATAATAATAAAATTAAATTAAAATAAAAAAACAACAGACAGCCAGACAGAACGCCTAAAAGCAGACTTACATGCATATAAACTGATGCACTGAAACACACGCACACACAGATAAAAGTTCAAAAGGACAATATGGCTGGCAATGAAACGGACAAAGCGCGAAAAGACTCGAGCTTAAAAAAAAGCCGCGTATTGCGAAAAGTGAAGACAACACAGGAAGTACTACATAAAATTGCAATGTGAAGTGTGCCGGTGTGTGTTTGGTGGAGAAAATGGTGGAGAGAAAGCGGTGAAGTGCAGTCGCGCAAGCGTTTGTACGGAAATAAACAATACAAATAAATAACAAAACGTTGCACGTTGTAAAGAGGCGCGCGAATGTCGAATACTAGAGAAAAAGGGAGGGAAATTAAAAACGGAAACATATAAAGGGCAGCGGCGAGTACTAGAAACACAACAACAACAAAATAAAATGAAAAAACCAAACCAACAAGGCAAAGCAGCGGTAGCAACATATGAGTGGTTGGTTGAGTATTTGTTGTTGCTGCGGTTGTTGTTGATTCTGTTATTGTTCAAGGATCAGCGATAGCAAAATACGAGATAATGAAGTAAACTAAATGCAGACGAGAAAAACAATAGAAAAAACATTTTTTTATTTTTAATATGGAGCACCACTTGAACACAACTGACGAATTTCTGGTTTTTATAATTAAAAAAAAAGAAGTAAAATAATAAGATTAACAAAATGTAGATAGTTACGGTCGGTCATACATATGAGCGCATGCATGATAATGATAAGGCCAATTAAAAAGCTTTAAAATGGCCTATGTTGGAAGAACATGTACATATATGGAACTGCGGGACTTTATAAGTGGTCGATAATATGACGTTAAACAAATACTTGACGCAAAATTTTTATTCATACTTCAGCAGTTTGTTTATGTCATTCAGTTTTTCAGCACTTTGATAGCGTTTTGAAGAAGAGGCTAGACTTTTACAGCTGTTTTGAAATCCAGTGTTAATATCAGTAGTAATTTCCTAGCAGCGAGTACATTTAAAGTACTGCAGAGCAACACAGTGATCTTTAACTATTGTTTCCTAAGAACTCGCGAAGATTCAGAGGAACATCCTTTACCTTATATAAATCTTCTTACCTCCTGAGCTTGAACTTGCTATCCCGACGCCTTCGGCTCTACGAATTTAAGTCACCTCTAACATAAAACAACCCCCGACGTGGCTGTTTTCTAAGGCCTTTAACACAACAAGTGTAGTTGTTGTTGTTCTATTGCTTTTGCCTATGTTGTTGTGGTTGCTTGGGTTTTCAGGTAGTTCAAGCTTGATGGTACACGTTCTTATTTTTATTTCGGCCAGTTCCTTTACTATTGCTGTTTTGGTAAACTGTATTGTTGTTGTTGGTAACGTTTTTTTCTTTTTTAAGCTTCATTGTTGTTCTGCTTTTTGTCGCTGCTGTAAATGTTGAAGCTCTTTATTATTTTTCTTGATAGTGTTACTCGTTGCAGTTCATTTCCTTTTTATCCTTGACTCTGCTCTTGTTGATTTTTGTTCTTCTGTTGTTGCTCATATTTTTCTAATATCTGGTACTGCGTTTCGAGTTGCTGCTGTTGTACACTTGCCTTTAATGGTTGTTTTGTTTTACTTATTATAGTTTTTTCATCGTTTTGATTTTGTTTGGTGCTGCCTTTTGCTGTTCTTCCTGTTACACTTATCTGTGCTGTTGTTGCCTACTAATTTGCTGTTGCTTTGTTGTATTAGCAATAGCTATTCCTACATTCACTGAGTTCAGAATATTAAGCATGGATTGCCTTGTCGTAACATGACTTTCTCTGAAATAACATTTTTTTGGAGAAGAAAGATTAGTCAGACCGGATTTATGGCGGATCCACGGACATGACGCTTTTAATTTTTGCTTTAATACTCTGTTAACTCCAAACATCTATAGAAAAGGCAAAGTAAAACTACCATGAAACCGTGATTTGACAATCATACTAATATCAGCTGATGCATCATTCAAATCCGAGCAAGCGCTCTCACCCTACAGCCTTAATCATTCAGGAAGTGTTTATATCATTCTTCTCATGTCACCTC
>JARSSU010024245.1:0-27232 GCA_029619165.1 Eurosta solidaginis | reverse complement strand
TCAGGCTCTGGATCAGGGACTGATTTCAGTCTTAGACCGGCCATAGTGACGAATGTCACGCGTGATTAGTTTTCCACGTCCTGCACGAGGTGCCCTGCTTCTACTGATAATGGCGGATCTAGAGAGGACAACTCGATAAAACCCGCACCCCCTGAGTCATTGTGCCGAGCTCAGGGGAGGGAGGACTCTTTAAGAGTCAAGATCGGTACACAACGGAGACGAACTGGACTGTTTTAGGGCTTTGATTTGACATTAAATTTGGACTTGATGACTTTGGGGTTGTAGGTGCGGTATTCTGACACTTTAGTAGGTCGGGGTGAAACCCTACCGAAATGGCTGGTAGGCTAATGCTGCACCTGCCCCACGTCCCGTTAAAACCGTGGCGGGCCTCAAGGTACGTTCCGGCTCCGTCGCCGTTAAGTTGGTGGTGTAGGTGCGGTTGAAGATTCTCCCACTTCGCGTCCGGTCTGGCTCTGAACGCACTACTCATAAGGTAATGCGTCAACCCTCGCGTGGCCTCCCTGCGTAGCATCGATAACCACGAGACCGTTAAAGGGCGACTACGCAATCGGCTCCGGATAGCGGCCTTGAGGGGGGACTTTTCTAGAATGGACAAGACTAATACGAATCCGCCAAGGATGGGGTGCGGAAGAAGAGCGCTTTTGGTGGAAATCCGTCAAATCAATCTTCAGCACCCTAAGGCGGCTTCCGCAAATTTGTTGCTCTGCCTTGAAAAAGGCGGAGTGGATATAGTCCTTGTCCAGGAGCCGTGGCTGAGTAGTAACGGCAGTAAGATTTCTGGATTAAGGACTGGAAAATTCAACACCTTGGTGCATGGGGAGGCAAGTAGGTCTAGATCCTGTGTGCTTGTTAAAAAAGAGATTAAAGCGTTTATTCTCTCTAATTGCAGCAATGCTGACGTAATCACGGTCTGCCTCGAGCGAGGAAGTAATGAAATGTGGGTGGTCCCAGCGTACATGCCCTACGGGGACGTAGAGGGACCACCACCTACGATACTGGGTTAAATCACCGCTGAAGCAAGGCGGAGAGGTGTTGGCGTGATCATCGATGCCGATGCTAATGCCCATCATAGCATTTGGGGTAGCTCGGATACCAACACTAGAGGTGAGTCTTTATTTACTTTTATTGTAGATGAGGGACTTTGTATATGTAATAGGAGGAATGACCCGACTTTTATTACTGCGGTAAGGGAGGAGGTCCTGGACCTCACCCTGGTTGGTAGAGAACTGGAAGGTCGGATATCTGGATGGAGGGTTCTCAACGAGCACTCCTTCTCTGATCACCGATATATTCAGTTCTCAGTGAACGAAGAACGTCCCGGTAAAATATCTTTTAGGAACCCTAAAAGTACTAACTGGGACTTGTATTGTAGGAAGCTGGGAGAGCTACTGCCTGCGGTGCCTATCATTAGTTCGGGCCTGTCCGAATCTGAGATAGACGTTCTGGTGGAAAAACTTCACCTCGGCAAGCAATAGCGCCTTTCAGCTGTCCTGTCCATTGAAAACTTACAGGGGGAATAGCAAGCCGTCCTGGTGGTCGGATTCTCTGACGACCTAAGAGTGTCCAGTCGGCGGCTCTTCAACAGAGCCAGGAGGAGTAAATTACCCTCGGACTGGGAGCTCTATAAGGCGGGTCTGGGGATTTATAATATGAAATAAGGATAGCCAAGCGAGATGCATGGCGAAGCTTCTGCGAAAAGGCTGCAATGAATCCGCGAGATTTAGAAAAATACTCTCTAGGAACCCCGCTCCTCTGGGGTATCTGAGAGATGATGGTGGGGGACTGGTCGATGAGTAGCGAGGAGTCCCTAAGGCTTTTACTGGACAATCATTTTCCCGATGTCCCAGTTGCGCAGGGATCTTCGCCTGCATGGTCGGCGGTCGTTGGCCATGCAGAAGTGCCTGCCATTCCAATACGGGAAAGTCAAATAACCTGGGCTATAGGGTCGTTCAAGCCGTATAAGTCTCCGGGCCCAGATGGAATCATTCCTGCGCAGTTTCAAAGGTCTTTGGGGATTTCCTGCCGCTGGTTGGCCATCATATATACTAACTGCCTCAGGCTTAACTATATCCCGAAGTCTTGGCACACGGTTAGGGTTATTTTCATTCCGAAGGCCGGCAGAAGCTCTCATGTATCACCTAAGGATTTCAGGCCAATCAGTTTCTCGTCGTTTCTTCTTAAGAGGTTCGAGCGGTTGATTGACCTGTACCTACGGGAAAGGATACCTCGGGGGTTAATGTCGGCTTCACAGCATGCGTACTGCAAGGGCAGATCGACGAAAACGGCTCTCCATTCGATTGTAAAGCAAACAGAGGGGTCCCTAGAACACAAAGAGTATGCTCAGGGTGCCTTTCTAGACATCGAGGGAGCTTTTAACAATGTCTTACCGGGGCAATCGAAAGAGCTCTGGTGGGTTGGGAGTCGAGGCGGCTCTGGTTGAATTTATTAGCAAACTTCTATGCGGCAGAATTGTCGCAGCGGAGTGGGGAGGGGCCATAATTAAGAGGAAGGTGTGCAGGGGCACGCCACAGGGGGGTATCCTATCTCCTCTCCTCTGGGTTGTGGTAGTCAACGAGCTTCTTGTGGAGCTGGAAGCCAATGGTTGTCGGGTGGTTGCCTATGCAGATGACCTCGCTATCCTAGTCAGAGGCAAATTTCTGGGCACCCTGCGCGATGTTCTGCAGGGCTACCTGGATACTGTGGCTAGGTTGGCTGAATCATGTGGATTGGCGGTCAACCCGGGAAAAACGGAATTGGTCCTTTTCACAAGGAGATATAAGATGCCCGATTTCAGAACTCCCTCGATTGGAGGGGTACCGTTGGTACTTTCTGATAGGGTTAAATATTTGGGGAATGTTTTGGACAAGAAACTGTCCTGGAGACCCAATGTGGAAGTTCGGACCAGGAAGGCCGCCATTGCCTTGTACTGCTGCAGAGGAGCTATCGGGAAGAGATGGGGACTCTCGCCAAGAATAGTACACTGGCTTTATGGGATGGTTGTCAAACCGATTCTGCTATATGGGGTGGTGGTCTGGTGGAAAGCACTGGACACGGCGAGCACCTCCAAAATGTTAGTGTCAGTGCAACGGACGGCGCTGATCGGTATCAGTGGCGCTCTCAGAACAACACCTACCTTGGCACTGAACGTCATGCTGAACATATACCCAGTAGATATTGCGGGAAAGGCGGCCGCGGCAAGGTCGTTGGTCAGGCTTCGTGATATGGGATATAGACTTTCTGACCGCGGACTCTCCAGCTTCTTACCAGTGCCGACTTCATCCCGGACAGAATGGACTACTGTATGCCGATAACTGCTCCCTATACAACCTTCACCCCAGTTATTCCAGAGAGAGAGGATTTGGGAAGAGGAATTATCTGGGGCATGGGACAGGTTAACTTGTTCACGGATGGGTCAAAGCTGGATGGAAAGGTTGGTGTGTCTTTTGTCAAGAGCTAAATTTAAGCCGCAAGTTTAAGTTGGCTGATCACTGCAGTGTATTTCAAGCGGAAATTGATGCGATTAAGGATGCGGTGGATGGAATGCTATCCAGTGCTACCACGGTTAGGGAATTTAACATCTACTCTGATAGCCAAGCGGCTATCAAGGCCTTGAGCTCAACTACAGTGCGATCGAGGGTGGTCTGGGAGTGCCTGACCTCGCTTGCGATTGCATCGAATTATTTTACAATTAAGATTATCTGGGTCCCGGGCCATAGTGATATCCCGGGTAACTGTCAAGCGGATCTCTTAGCCCGCATCGGTACAACTGAACCGGATGAAGATGGCTGTAGGGATTTCGGGATCCCGCTGGCCACCTGTGGATTGCTCCTCCATAGCTGGGCCTCGAATCAGCTCAGCAAACGTTGGGCGGATACCACGTCTTGCAGGGTAGCAAGATCTTTCTGGCCAAAAGTGGATGGCAGGAGGTCTGCTGAAATAATTGGGTTCACTAAGGCTCACCTATCAATGGTCATTGGGGTTTTGACAGGGCACTGTCCCATGGGTATCCATGCGGTACGTCTCAATATACTGGAAACTCCATCCTGCTGCAGCTGTATGGAGGATGATGAGGTGGAATCACCAAATCACTTTATGCTTGATTGTCCAGCTTTTGCCAGAACTAGGCGAAAGTACTTCGGTCGCGACTCACTTGGATCTCCCGAGGATATATTCAAAGTTGAGATCGGTATCATTCGGTGCTTATCGTTGCTACCCAACGATTCTCTAAGTAGCTAGATCTAAGTCACCGTTATTTTTGGTGTATGTGGTATCACAACGGACCTTCGTGTTGTCCAAGTGAGCTATCCTTATCAGGGCAGCTACCACCTAACCTATCCTATCCTAGACTTTTTGCGACCACTATACAAAACTGACGCATTACTTTTGATGGTTCGTCAGCAGGTCTAGGCGTTGAGAAATTCATTTACCGAATTCGGTCGCTGACGGCTCTAACATTAAATAACGATTTTTCTGCAGTTTGCAAAAACCTGCACATAATACTTTCTGGTAAGGCTAAGTCATGGTACTATAATGTCTAGTGTTGCTGCAGTAACGAAAACATCAAGTACGCTTGTTTGTTGAAACTGCGACGTAGAAGGGCACATGTGGGATTTGTGTCTAGAAGAACGCAAAGGTTTTTGTTACAACTGCAGAGCCAAGAATATCTACAAGCCTCAGTGCGAAGTATGTCTTGCGAAAGCAAAAAACTCGAAAAGGGGGTATGCGAGAAGAAACGGATGTCGCCTAAGTAAAAGTAAAAAACCCCTCTTGTATTTTGAGTCCTGATTTCGAAAAGCAAGGTTTGCTAATTTCGAAAAGCAAGGTTTAGGCAGAACTAGTTTACTTACACACGATAAAGACGTTGGTGACGCGAAACCAGTTAAATAAAATTTTTATCCTGTTTCACCATCAGTCGAAAAACTCATGTATACCTAAGGAGGTAGATATAATGTTGGATTTAGGCGTCATTGAGAAATCCAATAGAGAGGAAAATTCATTCAAAGATTCTCTCTGAAAAACAAACCATGGGATTAATTGATATACATTTCATGGTTTTAAAATAAAACTAAAATGGTTTTGGATCTATCCGTGTACCGAAATATATTTAATAATAACTGGAATTAAAGTTAAGCCCAAAATAGAATTGGATGTAGTACATTATTGGTATTAAAAAAGCCCATAAATGTTATTTTAATGCTAAAATGGCATTGAATCCAAACCAAAAATTGAATTGAATTTAGTAAATTTTTGGTATTAGAACCCACCGGGAGTTTTTTTAAACGTACAGTGGTCAACAAAATTATAAGCCCATGCATAGTCCTCTTCAAGTAAAATTTAGAAGATATTCAACCGAAATATTTGAAATTTGATATTTATTAAAATGAATATAATTTTGAAGAGTGCTGAAAATAAAAACCCAGTTTAATTATTTAAATAGAAATGCATGCCACTGTAAATTCTGTTATTGGGGTGTTGAGCTGCAAAAAAATAAATTTGTTATTTGTGTTGATTAAGAATAAAAATATTGATTGCAAATTACGTTTTCAACGACACGAACCTATCGACAGATTTTTGGAATTTTGTTTTTTTTTGGCCACGTCCATTTGCAGTAGATGGCAGCAGCTTTAAAAAATCAAATAAGGTAGCACTTCAGAACACCAATCAGTATAGTTTCCCAAATTAGATCCGCCACTCGCATCAATGAAAATGTTTTCCACACAGCTTTCATACTTTTCAAAGTTTTCTAAAAAACCTTTCGAAATCGCTTCTCCATATCGAAGATTAAAATCAAAATCAATCTACAACAAATAATTATTATTATTAAATGTATGCAAGTATGTGGTATAATTCTTATACCAGCTAGAAAGCTCTACCAGTGCAGCTCCTTACTGCAATGAGAAGGATGTTAGTTGCGGAGAGTATTCTAGAGAGACGTTGAATCTCACGGGGTGGAATGTTTCGTGTGACAGATTGTTGTTAGGAGATAAGTGCCTGAAGATGAGTTGTTTGTGTTAAGTGGTTCTATGAAGGATAGTTTTGTGTAGGCGCAGGTTGATGTAAGAGTGTCTTATTTGGTTTGTAACTGGACACGCAATTCTCCAAAGGCTTGTGATGTGGGTAGTGAACACGCGTTTATGGTTAAACTGGGAAGAATAGGATCGAGTTATATCGGACTGTGATAATGGGGGGAGGGGTTTGGAGGGTGGGGGAGTATGGATGGCGTGATGATGTTGGGAATGGGTGGTGAGAGATGGGGGTTGTGTAGCGCAATATATAGCTTCCTCCAACCCAATTGTCAACCTCACCTTCGAGCGCGGTGGGAGGGAGGGATGGCTGAAGGTTAATGTGGCCATATAATCGTCGAGATGGTCGGGCCAGCACTTCATGTGTTGTGTGACCGGAGAGCGTATCGGATCTGATCCGACAAAGACCATCACATCGATAACACTCCCCAAAGCTTCGGGGAGTAACCTAATCGCTACAACGACAACACAACATCAGAAAAAAAGGTGGGGTAATGAATTTGTATAGCGGTAATACAATCAGCTACTGTATCGTTAACTTCAATAGTCCTTAGAAGCTTTTCCAAAAGCTTTGTCCATAAACAGCAATGGACTACAAAAATACATGTAAAGCGTCAGATAACACTCCGAGAGATCTAATGCCGAGCTTCACTGCCAATGTAGCGTCGGCTCCTCTTATGTTGACGAAACAAATTGGCCGGAAACGTTTGACACACAGTTTTTGATGCCGACTCCGCACGGCATCTGCAAGGCATTGAGTTTTCACTGAGAGCTATTTCATGGCAGACAAGTCAGCGTAGCGCTATTTGCCATGACACATCCGAGGGCGACCCCGCTTAGAAAAATTTCGTGCCATTTAGCAAGCGCATAACTGATTTCTAAAATTTTGATGTAGCTAATGCCCGAGTTGAACGACGATGAGAGCATACGGTGTAGATAGGGCGGAGCCCTTACAGTCACAGGGTCTTTGAAATACTGAACTTCGTGGAGATCTGGGCGCGTAGTCATAATCAAAATAAATAGGTTTTAAATTTAGTTGGCAGCTTTTTGACATAATTTGCTATGGCTGATTTGTCAAAAAGGCTGGACTCGACTAACTACACCAATTTTAGTTTTGACTATGACTATGCGCCAAGGATCTTTAACGCCATCCTTAATTTCCCGCAGTTTTCCCAAAAACAGTTACGTTCTTTGTTCTACATGGGAGAGCTACTTTCTGCAAATACTTTTGTGTCTTCTGAGGTTTTTGAAATACATTTGAGGTTTTTTGTAATACAATAGGAAATCTGTATTATAGTTGGCATTTTCTGAAATACATTTGAGCTTTTCTGAAATAATTTGAGTGTTTAATGAATACATTGGAATATCTGAAATTTATATAATTTGAATTTTAAACACATTTGGCCTTCTCTAAACTCATTTGAGCTTTTCTGAAATACAGTTGATTTTTTCGCAATGCAAGTTGAAAAGGTGACATTGCTTCGTTCTGCGCATCTACGTCACAGAAAGAGAGAAAAAACAAGAGCTAAAGGAAAATGGCGTATGATGCCCATAAAAACTCAGCTGATCTAATGTTTACATGCGCAATGGGCAATCTTCTTGGGTGATTTGTGAAGTTTAGTAGTACTAATTTTATGCGCAGCAATTTCAGAGGGTATTTGAAGTTTGATGCTAGCAGTCCATATAAAGTTTAAGCGTAAACGTCTTAGATTTAAAAAAAACAAACAGAGCTAAGGCCAATTAATGATGACTTATAACCATATAACACTAACCAGATAAAACAGTGATCGAGCTACCTTATGGAAATCAATGTAATCGATTAATGTAACATAACGCTAACGCCATAACCATACCATAGCCCACCAATTGATTAAAATATTTGCTAAAAATATTTGAGATGAGGAATTTATTAACTTTTTGTATATTTATTTATGTTTTGGATACGTTTTGACTAAGAGACTTATTTTTGTAGAATATGTTGGAATTTTAGGCGTTTTCTTCATTTTTTCACGATTTTAGGTTAAGGCGCCATTAATCGTAAATTTCATAAAAAATGAAGAAAACGCCAAAAATTACAAACATATTCTACAAAAAATAAGTCTCTTAGTCATAATGTATCCAAAAAAATGAATAAAATCTACAAAAAGTTAATAAATTCCACACTCAAATATTTTTAGGTTTTGGATATGCCGAAAAAACCAAAAACCAATTGGTTGGCTATGGGGTTGGATTTTATATAAGGTGCCACGATTTTCAAACTTTTGCTGATTTGTAGGAGTAGAGGGGGTCCTAAAAATCACAAAATTATCTCCGCAACTCTAGGAAACTCTTAGTTTATGAAACATAAGCTTTTTAATTCCAAATTTAGTAAAAATTTCAACTTAAGTCCTGCACTTAAAACTTGGGTCGCACATGTCGATAGCGGTATCAAAGACGCGTATTTGCGTCAAGATTCAGAATCCGAAAGCAGAAACTGCATTTTTAATCTCGTTTAAAAGTTATTCGGGGAAAAACCCGTCGGTACTATTGTCGCTTTTTTCGTTGTTGCAATTAAACAAATGACGGTGGTGAATAGTGTTGCCAGCTCCGCAACAATATCCTTTTATCTTGGTAGAACATTATAAGGTGGTGGCACGTCGACATAAATGCAAACAAACATACACTATTAATGTATTTTGCTTTTGTAAAACACTTTTAATAATTGTAGTCTAATATATTTGGGGTGCTGCGCAGAAGGGTGTACTACGCAGAAGGACATCACCGTGGCAGTAGCCACGGTTATACCACACACCCGGACTTGGCATGGCGTAGCTCAGGGTTATTTTTTATAAACGTGGCCGAAGGCCGCCTATGCAGAAAGGTGTTCTACGCAGAATTACCGTTCAATTTTTATTTTATTTTTTGACAAATGTATGTATTCTGCACTTGTTCCAATAAATACATTAATTTCAAATATTCAGAGAATTACAAAACAAAATACATTGATAGTGTATGTTTGTTGCATTTATGTCGACGTGTCACCACCTATAATCTTCTACCAAGTTAAAAAGATATTGTTGCGGAGCTGGCAACACTATTCACCACCTTCATTTGTTTTCGTTTGTTTAATTGCAACAACGAAAAAAGCGACAATAGTACCGACGGGGTTTCCGCGAATAACTTTTAAATCGAGATAAAAATGTAGTTTCTGCTTCCGGATTCTGAATCTTGACGCAAATACGCGTCTTTTGATATCGCTATCGACATGTGCTACCCGAGTTTTAAGTGCAGGGCTTAAGTTGAAATTTTACTAAATTTGGAAATTAAAAGGCTTATATTTCATAAACTAAGAGTTTCCTAGAGCTGTGGATGATAATTTTGTGATTTTTAGGACCCCCGCCACCCCTCGAAAAAAGAAAAGTTGGAAAATCGTGGCACCTTATTCTAAATATTCCCCGGCTATGGTATAGTTATGGCGTTAGCGTTATGGTATGGCACCATTAATCGATTACATTGATTTCCATAAGGTAGGTTCGATCAGCTGTTTTATCTGGTTATGGTTATAAGTAACCATTAATTGGCCCTTTAATGGTGAATTGTTTTATATTAATATTTTGTCGACTAAATGGGAGGTGGCAACCGTAATTGTAATCGAGTACAAACGTCAAAACTTTCATCGCAAGTCTCCAAAATAATTATTTAAAGAAAATAATACTCTTTGCAATAACAACAATAGTTCGCGGCGTTGTGTATTTGCCGAGTTCATCTATGCGAGTGCTCTCCCAAAAATGGTAAAAGTCTAGAACAAGAGTCGGCTGCTAATACGCGTCCAAAAATAATGGGAGAGGTGGCAAAAGACACGTATTAACCATTGTGGATAACCACGACACGACAACAATAATCTGAAGCGGAAAAGAATTTTCTCTCTGTTCGGAGATGTTGCAGTCGAAGTTGGCATGGTTGTTGTGCACTGAAATATATTCCGCTCACAATATTAGCAGAGGCAAAGCAGGAGAGCACTGACTCGTAGCTGTGGTGGTGTCTATTAACATCGGTTCCATATTCATTTATTCGCCAAATGCTGACGACATCGGAGGAGCTTTTGAATTAAGTAAAAGATAAAAATCTGTAAAATATAGTATTAATTAATTGTGCGTTCGGTTAACGGAAACCACAAAATGAAGCAGTATTTGGGACTATTTATACTGGCGGTGGCGTCTGGTAATCGCCATTGCTGAAGTCGGCCAAGGAGGCCAAGGACAGGGACAAGGGCCCAAAGTAACTGATATCGTATGTATGCATATATTCAACGTTTACTTTTATGTTTAATATCAATGTAGAATTTTGTCGCATGCCTCTCACACTTCGCTGTTCCCTTTTGTAATCAAACATGGTAGATAACGTTTTACAAGACAGTGCATGACCTATTTTTTTTTATCAAAGGTCATATCGAAAGACGCGTCTCGACCTCCGTTTTTAGAATTCGGAAGCGAAAATTTTAATTTTTATTTCTGTCAAAACAAAGCAAAAAATCGTTTTAAAATTTCATGCGGTTGTTGTTTTTTGCCAGATTTGTTTTACACGCATACACACACTAATGCAGAAAGGTGTTCTGATCGCATTTGGTTTGATCCCTAAACCGGTGTCGGACCCAAACAGGGTCATTTTTTTAAATCGCGGCCATAGGCCGCCAACGCTAAAAGCTGTTCTGTGCATAAACTATGGATCGGGCCCTATATTTCGGACAGTCTCATGGTCATTTTACTGTTGTTTTGTTTCGACAGATATAAAATTTTTGATTTCCGCTTTCGGATTCCTGAAACGGAGGTCGAGGCGCGTCTTCTGATACCACCTTTGATATTTTTGATAAAATTAGGTGGTGTACCGTCTGGTAAAACGTTACTCATACATACCTATATGTTAATATTATATATATGTTAGGAAAGAATTTTTCATGCTGAACAAATCTTTATACACACATAAGTACTTTAAAGGTTTATTCGTGTCTGTATATTTCTTTCATTGTTGTTAGGTTTTCTTTGACATCACCATGGTGGGGAACCAGCTGGACGTATTGAGATCGGTCTCTTTGTGCAACAGTGAATAAAACGGCAATTAATTTCAGAGAACTTGCCCGTAAACCAGAAGGTGAAGGGTAAGTGAGCTGAAATGCCATATATAAAATATAAACAAAGGGTTTTACATTTCCTCAACTACATTAACTTTGTCATTTTAATATGCTTCAAGCATACATTTTAGTCGTTTACTGAGGGATGATTTCGTGGTTAATTGCATGACTGTTCAAACCTGTTTGTTGAGGTTAGGTTTAATGATACATAAAAACTGACAAAGAAAATGTATTGAAAATATATGCAAGCCGGTAAACCTGTTCCAACACACATACATACATAGGCCCACCGGCAAATAAGAATTTAAATATGCATTTTTCTTGAGCATGTCTGTTGATGTAGCCCATTTACAAGTGCATCCATTGTTATTCATTATGCTATTTTCTACACAGGTATATATGTAGATACATAGAGAGATTCGTAACCACAGGTAAACTGTTTGTCAGAGTTGTTAAGAATTCGTTTCCATTTGGAATAATCAAAGAAATAATGATTGAAGCCCTAGGCGATTCATATTTTTTTGTTAAGGCAAGAATAATCAAAAAAATTTTAGTCTTAAACCTTTTTTGCATTCCAGACTAGTTATTGCTTTTTTTATTCCATAGATTGCATCAATTTGACGGCAATACTCGGAGGAACGCATTCCGCAATCCCTTGCATTCCTTTGTATGACTTAAACTTTACTATGTTTGTCTTGTTTAACGATTGCCAGAGCAGACTTTCAGAAGACAAACCTAAAGCCATAAGGTAACAATGACGTAGGTAATTAGATAACAAAACGTAAAGTAAAATCGCGTAATCCAACCGGGAAATTAGTAGTTTAATATTTTAGATAATTTAACTATTCATTGCAGTTAAAACGGCCTAACTTGCCATACTTCAACTGTAGTTGAAATTCGCACTGAAACTGGGCCTTATACTTCAATGATTTAATTTGGTAGTATGGTCACATTACATATATAAAAAATATATGATTATAATACCATTATTCACATGAGGAATGCGGCCACCGTGGTGTGATGGTAGCGTGCTCCGCCTACCACACCGTATGCCGTGGGTTCGCACCCCGGGCAAAGCAACATCAAAATTTTAGAAATAAGGTTTTTAAATTAGAAGAAAATTTTTCTAAGCGGGGTCGCCCCTCGGCAGTGTTTGGCTAGCGCTCCGGGTGTATTTCTGCCATGAAAAGCTCTCAGTGAAAACTCATCTGCCTTGCAGATGCCGTTCGGAGTCGGCATAAAACCTGTAGGTCCCGTCCCGCCAATTTGTAGGAAAAAAAATAGGAGCACGACGCAAATTGGAAGAGAAGCTCGGCCTTAGATCTCTTCGGAGGTTATCGCGCCTTACATTTATTTTTTTTATTTATTGCTGTTTATGTAACAAAGCTTTTGGAAAAGCTTCTAAGGATTGAAGTTAACGATATATTAGCTGATTGTTTACGTTATACAAAATTCATTAACTTTTTTTCTGATGTTGTTGTTGTCGTGTAGCGATTAGTTACTCCCGAAGGCTTTAATATACTGAGCAATGCTTTTGAATTTTGTTATTCCATACGAAGAATGTTTTTTAAGTTTTTAAGGAATAATTAGTCCGGACAAACAAAAAGGAATAATGACTTAAAAAATGTATTCATTATTCCAAGGAATAATGGCTACGATTCAAACGCTTCTCGGCCTAGGATTAGATCAAAAGTGTAGTTAATCAATAAACTTTTTGATCAGACATTGCTTTGTTCATCAACGCGGTGTCTAACCCTATAATCAATACAAGTGTGTCATACGGTCTGAGTCATTTAAAAGCGAGTTTGAGTTGTGTTGTTCTTTTTTTTACATTTTTTTCCCCTTTTTTTTTATTGTATTGTGACGTGTGAATGCAGCTGCTGGTTTGACAACTCTAGAGTTGGATTACCCTGGGGCAGCGAAACTAGTCATCAGGATTAGCCTGGTGGCTGTCAAGTGTGCTGTGTTTGTTGTCCGTCCTGTGTGACTGAGCTTGTTGGTCTTGCGGCTTAGAGCTGTTTGACTGTATCAGGCGATATCGGGCCATCAGGATTAGCCTGTTGGTTGGAGGGTGCGGAGTTGTTTGTGTATGACTGGGTTCCCCGGTGGAAGGCTCAGAGCCGACTACCAAGAGGGGGAGCGAAAACGTCTCGCCAAGGCAGCTTGGGGCGGAGACACTGACTGACTTGTAATTGTGTGTCCAAGTGTAAATCCCATCCCCCTCTGGTAGGATGGCTGAGGAGCCGGATGCCAAAGTAGTGGCTGAGGGCAACATCATTGTCATCCTATTGCCAGTGGATGAGCGTGCTCTCTTGTGCCCGCTGTGCTCCGATAGACGGATTGGTCACTATGCGGGAGCGCGAAAGGAGGAGAATCTCCTGCGCCATCTCAAAGAGCACCATCCAGACATGCCACCACGATTCCGCTGCTGGAGATGCTCTTTTGAGGCTCCTCCCACAGCGAAATACCAGAGAAAAGTGGTACGGCAACACTGCGCTACCTGCGTACCAGAGCGTGTTGTACCATCGGCAGGCGCGAGAGACAGTGAGCGCCGCCAAGATATTCGCCAACAAATTGGAGCAACGTCCGAGCGACCAGTGCCGACTGTTGATACTCGAACTAGAAGAAGAGGAACACGCTCAACAACTGATTCAAGAGCGACTATACCACTTACGCAGCCTCTCATGAGTAGCGAAGTGTATGCAGTGGACGCTTCGGGTTCATCGAACCCGTCGTCAACCTCAGCTGCCGCTACACAAAGAACGGAAAACATAATTTCTGATAACACACTGGTAAATGCCGATCAGTTACCACCAGCGACACCCTCCCCTCCCGCAATTATTATCCAAACACCTACGCCAACGGAAATAGCAGGAAATACAATAACCAATAGCAACATACTAATTTCCATGCAATCACCGCCAGTGGCGCAGTCTCCTGCGTTGTCAGAGGAGGATAATTCGCAAAGGGTAACCCCACATACAAGCCCACCGTTAGGGGCTACGCTACACCCCATACCCATGGTGGAAACCAACGCACCATCACCAGTAGAGCCGTTAACTGCCCACCACGGTACAAACGCAGATAAACGACGAATAATCGAGGCTTTGAACTTATCAAACGACCAAGGGCAATTAGAAGAAGCCTCAGTCGAAGCCATGAGATACCTGTCGAGGTTATCCGTCCGTACAGACCGACAGACTGTGAGAGGAACTCACCCAGGTCGTGGTGGAAGAAACCCCCCCACGCAGAGGAGGGCTTCAGATCGTATACGGGAGGCCGCCAGACTACAGCGTCTATATAGGAACAATAGGAAGAAAGCGGTGCAAGAAATTCTGGAAGGTTCCAATAGGACTTGCCAGATACCCTTAGCAACCCTCGAGCACCACTTTCGTACCCTAGCTGCGCCCAGAGACGTCGAGGAAGACTGGCCGAATATATTCGATCGTGAAGACCCCTCCACCTCAAGCAACGAGGCATTGACTCGTCCATTCACCAGAGAGGAGGTTATGGACAGGCTAAAAGGTCGGGCAAATTCATCTCCCGGTCCTGATGGCCTGACCTACTCCGACCTGCGGAAGGCCGACCCAAAGGCTCAAGTGCTGACAGCGTGGTTCAACGCAGTGCTGAGAACGGAGTCGGTTCCAGTAAAATGGAAAGAAAGCCACACAATTCTATTGTACAAAAAGGGCGACTCGAGTGAGGTGGCAAACTGGAGACCGATATCCCTAGGGGACACGGTGCCGAAGCTTTTTGCCGCGACACTAGCTGACCGGCTAAAAAAGTGGGCCATGGCCAATAGCCGTATAAGCCCCTCCCAAAAAGGGTTTTTAGAATTTGAAGGGTGTTTTGAGCACAATTACGTTCTACAGGAAGTACTGCGTGACGCTAAGAAAAATAAAAAGGAAGCGGTAGTCGCGTGGCTAGATTTTTCCAACGCGTTCACATCCGTTCCACACTCTATAATCTTTAAGTCTCTCGAAGCACATGGCCTACCGAGAAAAATAATTAATACAATCAATCAGAATTACAACGGCATGACAACACGACTCAAGGTATCAGAGGGCACGTCCCCGCCCATCAACATGCAGGCGGGAGTTCGCCAGGGATGCCCCTTGAGTCCTATAGTGTTTGATCTCATTCTGGAGGTCGTCGTTCGCACGGTGGCCCAAGAAGGGATCGGATACCAACTGGGCAACGCCCTCATTAATAACCTGGCATATGCCGACGACGTGGTGCTAATAGCGGATACCCCGGAAAATCTGCGAAAACTGCTTGAGGCCGCTGAAAAGGGGGCGAGGGCTATTGGGCTTAAATATAATGCTGCCAAATGCGCAACGCTCCACATACCAGGGAGGGGCAATGACATAATGGCTACGAACTTCCTAGTCCAGGGCCAGCCTGTTCGAGCACTGGGCCAGGGGAGTATTACGACCACCTCGGAGTACCCACTGGCTTCCAGATTAGACAGACACCGGTGAGCACCATAGCTGGTATGCTGAGCGACGTGCGGGCACTGGATCGCTCAGGGCTGGCCCCATGGCAGAAGATAGATGCTACGGCAACGTTTTTATTGCCACGCCTAGACTTTATTTTGCAAGGGGCAGACGTAGACAAAGAGTATTTGAGCGAGGCAGATAAGGTAATAAAGAGAACAGCCAAACGCTGGATGAACCTGCCCCAACGGGCTAGTCCCAGAACTCGTCTTCATGCCGCCCCACAAAGGTGGTGGCGGGCTGCTACCCCTGGCAGACCTGACGGATCTCCTCACCGTGGCCCATGCATTTAAGATGTTAAGCTCAAAAGACCACGTCGTGAGTGATATAGCGGTTTACATCGCTGAGACAGGCTACGGCGGAAAGGCAAAGAAAACCAGCATGTCATATAGACATGGCGAGTTACCTGTCCAGCGAATCCAACGTCCCACGTTCAAATAGTGTCGCGAACTATTGGACGAAGGTGCGGACGGCAACGGCCAGAATTAGCAGCAAGGTAAAGCTACGCTGGACATGGTCCTCACCGGAGTCCGAGTTTTGGATCCAGTGTGGTACACCAACTGATTCGAACTTCACAGTTGTCGAACCTGGGGACGCCCATCGCATCATTTCGACATTGCGACGGTGTGTAACACAACACTACGAAGCCATGCTAATAAACAAACCCGACCAAGGTAAGGTGTTCGAAGTGACGTGCAGGACACCACCAGCTAACCACTTTCTCCGCTCGGGAAAATTCACCCGCTTTTGCGACTGGCGTTTTATACACCGGGCACGTCTCAATGTCCTCCCTTTGAACGCTGCAAAGAGGTGGCTTATAGACGCAGACAAGCGCTGCCGCAAGTGCGGAAGAGACCTGGAGACATTACCACATGTGCTTAACCACTGCACCCCCCACTCCGCGGCACGACAGCAACGCCACAACAACGTCCAAGACAGACTCGTAAGAGCCCTGAGGTGCCCCGGGAACGTGAGAGTAAATAGAATAGTAGAAGGCTCCCACGGTACTGCTGGCACCCTAAGACCAGACATCGTCATACGGGACGAAGTAAGCCGACGAATCACTCTGATCGACGTGGCTATTCCGTTTGAAAATAGAGGCGAGGCTTTTAAGGATGCTCGGCAGCAAAAGCTACAGAAATACCAGCCGCTTGCTGACCAGCTATCGACACTTGGCTATGAAGTCAGAGTGGAGGCCTTTATAGTTGGAGCACTGGGCGGATGGGACCCGGCAAACGAACGAGTCATAAACCTTCTGAACATCACGCGCTATTATGCAAGCCTGATGAGGAGGCTCATGATAAGCGATACCATCCGTTGGTCGCGGGACATCTATGTGGAGCACGTAAGCGGTACCAGACAATACCGTGATACACCATCATGAAAATAATACAACCACCAAGTTACAGCCAATAAATGCTTTGTTGAAAATTATAAATTATTAATTGTTATTATCTGTTATATGTGTTTAGTTATCATTTAAAGTCCTCGTGATTGAAATATATTTTTGTCAGCAACATGTCAACCTTTACTAATTGTAAGAAGTTTAAAAAATTTTAAAATATAAAATAAAAAAATAAATGTAAGGCGCGATAACCTCCGAAGAGATCTAAGGCCGAGCTTCTCTTCCAATTTGCGTCCGTGCTCCTCTTGCTTTTCCCTACAATTGGCCGGACGGGACCTACATGTTTTATGCCGACTCCGAACGGCATCTGCAAGGCAGAAATACCCCGGAGCGCTTGCCAAACACTGCCGTGGGGCGACCCCGTTAGAAAATTTTCTTCTAATTGAAAAACCTTATTCTAAATTTTGATGTTGCTTTGCCCGGGGTGTGAACCCAGGCATACGGTGTGGTTAGGCGAGCACGCTACCATCACACCACGGTGGCCGCCGTAAATATAATAATTTTTACTGATTGAATATGAATAAATATGTAGTGAATTTATAACATATATTATGTGTTAAGTTGAGTTTTACTGGAGGCATATGATGGCATAGGGAGGTGGGAACTTTACATTTCTTTGGGATCTTCAGCAAATGCAGTTGTTAAGAAGATCCATGGCTGGGTAGGGTATAGAAAGCGCAGGTCGAATATCATCTTAGACCTCGCTGAATCCATCAGTACGATTAACAGTAGGGTGTCCCCTTTTTTTCTCTTGGTATAAATTTCGTTTCCGTCAACTTTACATACCTAATTTCTAAGTTTGTTTTGATTTTTATTCTCCCAGTCAGGAATCCTATAAAATTAAATTTATGTGAATGCAGTTATGGTATGGCCAAACCCACCCCCGCCGAAAGAGCTAAGGCACCAGAGGATTCCGCCGGCCGCGGCCTTTAACTGTCTATAGGGTTAATGATGCGGTCCTCATGTCGTCACCTAGGAACCACCAATGAATTCACCCACCTCTCTAGTGTACTGTTACAGTTTCGAGGCCACTTCACCGAGGAACCTCTCTCCTGTCCTGCATTTCAGTTCATTTTCACATAATACTACTCTGCAAAGCAATTAATTAATTAATATTTCAATAACATTTTCATCTAATACGATGGATACCTACATACGCCAAGCAGATGCACTGACAGAGTTTGAAACTAACTACACATGATATGTCCCTTCAGCCCATACAAAACACACGCTATGATAAAAGGCGAGGCAGACATATGAAGAACTCTTGAGCTCCTCTGAACTTGAGTCAAAAGAGCTGTCGGCCATTAAGAAGAAGCACAAAGTTACATATTTCAGCTTTCTTAAGTGCCAGGCAGCAATGGCTGAACTTTCGGAAAAAGTTGAGAAAGCTGAGAAGAAGAAGAAGCTCAGGAGATAGGGAATATCGGGTGTGCCCGCCAGCGTGTGATACGAACGTATTCAAAGGAGATTACCTTTCTTGGCCGTCATTTAGAGCCATGTTCACTGCTATATACATACGTAACAAAAACCTCGAAGCAGTAGAAAAGTTATATTATTTAAATCAAAAGAACTCAAGGTTAAGAATAGTTGGACGATGTCCTTTAACAAAAGACGGTTTCGAAACAGCTTGGAAAAATCTATGTGACAGATACGAAAATAACGTATCTTAGTAAATGGCTAATTAAAAGTTATTTTTAGTTTGAAAGCAGTTGAGAGTGAACGCGGTAGCTACATAAAGAACTGCAGCGTGAAATAAATAATTGCATCTTAGCGCTCCAGTGTCATCATATCAACATATGAAACTGGGATGCAATTATAACTTATCTATGTTCCAAAAACCGGAACCACACTGGCACTCTGTGAACAAACTATCGAAAACAAAACTAGATCAACTGGGCTGGGTGTTATAGACTCACCTGTTATAGGGGTCCTCCTGCTGCAAATACGGTGACGGCGAGGTGGTTGAATGAGATGGCGATGGCGCTGACCGATAAATCTGGCAAATGCTCTTTGGTGTGCACAAATGAGTACAGGCGTTCGATGTGGAGAAGCTATTCCCTTCCCGTTTTATCCAAGCTTGTAGGCGTTTTCTGCGGATTGGTTTACTTTGATAACTTAGCTTTGCGCACGATTTCACCCGCTACTAATTAAAAATGAAATATTTGACCGGCTGAAATTTATTGAACAGTTCACCAATGTATATTCGTTTTACTATTTTTATTCGCAACGAATTAGAAACAATGAAATTTAGGTACTAGAGTATCGCTATTAAATGTATCTCATTTAAACATAACTTCTTCTAACTATCCGTATTTTTGGATATAATTCTTATAGCATTTGTATGGATTTCGTTTCGCGAACAAAATGCAAGCCAGGAGTTTATTTAACTTAAGCTTTGTTACCCGTTCACCAAGATTCACTGAGGGTTTTCGTATTTAGCAGAAAACCTGTGTAGTTCGATACCTTTTGTATGCGGAGCAAAAAACTCACGATTAAGGTTGATTTGCAAATTTACAAAACCGAGGAAATCGATTGATTAGTTGTAGAGCACAAAAACACAGCAAAAGCAACTTTTTAATAAGATTTTCCGAAATGTAATGATAATAAAACGATTTCAGATATGCCAAAAAGGTGGTGATTTTTTTTTGATTTTAAGAAAACACTGCCGCATTTGCAGAAAATGAAATTCAGCAAATTTACAAAATTATATTAATCGAAAGAGCACAATATGTTGATTTGCATAAGGAAAATGAATTTTCACAAACTTTGCTGAACTTGCTAAGTAAGATGACAACGATAATAATAATTTTTTGATAACCAAAAGGTGGTGGTTTTCTGACAGATGGCGATCATGCCAGATCGCCATCCTGCATTTGCGGCGAATTAAATTTGGTGGATTTTGCGCGATGGAGGCTGCCACACGTCGATGAGGAGACCCAATAGGGAATTTAAGGGTAAATACAATTCATTGATTTTGTGGGTAATCCAATATAATACAATCCCATATAATAAATACAATACAACTATGGGTTATAAATAAATTCATAGATATACGTATGTACAAGGAGGAGAGGGGACGGTGGCAGCCTACACCGCGTAAACATCCTGGCCCGCCTAGGCGTACTAAGCGCCTAACGTATGTTGCAGCTCGGTCACGCCCTAACTGCTTCCTTAATGAGGATTTTGCCCACTTTGATTTTGTACGTTGAGGTTCGTAGGCCGGTGGCGGTGCATCTTATAGTGCGATTGGGCACGGTCGGTACGCGTTGGTTGCGACGAACGCTGGATGTTCTTGCAGCGGGTGGTGGCTGGACGTTCCCACTGCTGCGATGGCGTGGCC
The DNA here is from genome assembly GCA_029619165.1 of Eurosta solidaginis. Classification (NCBI taxonomy): domain Eukaryota; kingdom Metazoa; phylum Arthropoda; class Insecta; order Diptera; family Tephritidae; genus Eurosta; species Eurosta solidaginis. The sequence continues at coordinate 6,837 of JARSSU010024245.1, read as the reverse complement.
TGTGGCGGCGCGATGAATGGCGTTTGGCGCCCCGGATGTGATGCTGCATGCTGGGATTGGCGACGCTCCGCGTCCCGATGCAAGAGGGTGTGTGATGGCGCAGCCCACAAGGTGGCAGCGCTCTAAAGAGGTGCATCCGCTAGTGGCATGCGATAGGGCCAAGCAGTTCGTGCAGTAGTGGTGGGCCCGGCGATGATGGCGCGTTGTGGCGGGTGCATGGCCGTAAAGAGGGGGGCATGTTGACAACGCATGGGGTCGCATGCACAGACGGCAGCGTCGATAATCGGGCACGGCGTCGTCGGTTCGTGATGGAGGCGGCGGCACTGTCACTTGGGACGCCAGGAGCGACGCGGTGTAGAACCGGGGCACGTTGACGATTCATCTGTTGAAAAAAGGAGTATATGAATGTGTGTTGTATATTGAGGAGAACATCAAGATAGGGACTAGCCTGTGGAGAGCTACGGGATGATTCAGTTTGTTCAGGAGATGGTATCGATAGTTAAGCTTAGTGGACTGTAGTTGGTTCGGGAGATTAGAGGGGACCATGCGGGGCTGAATCAAGTTCCGCTGGTGGCAGGAAACACAATTTTGTGATAGGCCTGGTGAGCACACCGTTTTGCGATGCGTACGTCGACTACTCGGATATTGCCGTCCCTTCCTATATGGGTGTCTTCCACGCGTCCTATGCGCGCCATTCGTAGGGGTAGGTTTGTCTTCCTTAATGACGAACTAGATCGCCGATTTTAGGGGAAAGGTTGAGCGGTTTGCCATCGATAACGCTTATGTAACTCCATGAGATAGTCATTCTTCCAGCGTTTGCTGAATTGGTGATGTAAAACTTTCAACCGGTCCCAACGGTTGATCATAGAGAGGTGTTCATATTTCGGCTCAGGATGGCGAGGAGGGGTGCGTCTCGGAGAAAATGGCCAAGGTGTGAGGGCGGGTGAGATCCGCTGGTCCTGAGAAAGCGGGGAGATAGGACGAGAATTGAGAACGGCCTCGATGCGAATTATAGAGTCGAGAATTCTCAAAGGTGAAGCTGTGTGTTTCCGGCGACCTTTTTAAAATGGGTTTTAAAGCTTTTGACGGCAGATTCCCATAATCCGCCCATTGGGGTGCGCCGGGGGTATAAATTTCCATTCGATGCTTGTGCCCGTACTTTTGGACATATATCTGTCGAGACTTCGTTGAGGAAGGCGACGAACTCTACTTCGGTAGCTCGCTTAGCACCATGAATGTTGTGCCGTGTCGCGCATAATTTGTTTCGGGTACCCTCGACGCCCTACAAACCGGGCGAAGGCAGCGAGAAGGCTTACTGGTGAGATCCGAACACAATTCCAGTGGATCGCCTTGGTGGAGAAACCAACACAAAAATGGCCACGTAACCTTTTACGAGGGTTGGAGATCGGAGCATCGAAGCTTTGATTTGAAACGGGCCGGCGAAGTCTACGCCAGTAGCAGTGAGGGGGGCGCGAAAGTGCATCGTTCGGGGGTAAAGCTGCCATTATTTGGGACTGCGTTTGTCGCTTATGGATGGTGCAGACTTTACACTGGAAAATACATTTTTTCAGCTGAGGTTTGAGTCGGGGGGGTATAGAATTCCTGTCTCATAGCTTGTGTTGCAGGAGGCGGACTTCCGCATGGAGGAAGCTCTCGTGCAGGAACCTTATATAAAGGGTAGTAAATCTAGCCTTTTCGGGAGAATGATGGATGACACCTCATTGTAGGTCATGTCGGCGTTCACCAATCTTCCGTTGGCACGGAGAATCCCGTTTGTATCCACGAGGGGTCAAGTGCCAGTAGGGGACTTATCGCTTTCCGATTTGGTTTTAAATTTCGAGAGAGGCTCTTTCGGAAGTGAAGAAATCTTCGATTGAGTCAAGCTCAGCAGACGGTTTTCGTGCGCATGACTCGGCGTAAGAGAGGGCGGGTTCGCTAGGGGTACGATTGCCTCCTACAGCATTTCTAAAGCCGAGTTAAAAATTCACACATGTACGCTGTTACGCGTAGGAGCGCGGGGAATAGGAGGAGAACCGTTCCAAGAAGTCGTCTGACTCTTCCGCTGCCTGCAGTGATTCGACTAGGCGAAGTTCGGGGGGTACAATATTTCCTGGCCGTTGGTGTTGGCCAGTCCTCGGGGGGTCGGGAAAGCCAATCTGGGCCATTCCACCATAGCGATGAGCTAGCTAGCTCGAGTGGGGTGCATCCTCTGGTGCCCATATCTGCGGATTATCCTTGCTGCGTACATGTCGCCAAGTGGCATTGCCGATGAGGTCGAATGATCTGCGCTATTCGATTGGACATAGGTTTTCCAGGAATGAGGTGGTTTTCTCAAGCCAGGCTAAAACGATTTCGAGTCAGACACAGGGTTAACTTTCGCTGATTGAGGGCCGAGATGGATTGGACAACTGCGACTAACTTGCTAATAGGAACCGGCGCCGCATAACTATAGTCGTGGCAAACTTATGGGTTTTTTAGGGGGGCCACTTTCCCTTTAGAGACTAAAGGTGCAGAGAATACTTGAGTTCCTACGGTGGTTCTTACGTAAAGTGTCGCGCAATAAGCCTTTTCCGAGGCGTCGCAGAGCCATGGAGCTCAACTGTTTATCGGGGTGGTAGTTTAATACAGCGTGGTATTGAATATCCGAGATCGTTGGAGAGTTGTCGGCGAACTGCGCCACTTGATGAGATGGAGGGGTTTCACTGGCTCACCCCAGTCAGTCCCGTCTAGCATAGCTCTTGCATCAAGACTTTTGGCTTGATCATAATTGGCGTTAGCCACCCTGCGGGATCGAAAAATTTCGCAATGGAGAGAGGATTTGCCGCTTCGTGGCTGCAGTGGATACCGGATTTGAGTCGACGGTAATACGAGAATGTATCCGTTAGGGCGTTCCACTGGATGCCCATTGTCTTGGCGTGCTAGTCTTTTTCGACTCGAAGAAAGTTTGTTTCCAGCAGATCAGTTTTCGCTATTTTTGAGGATGTTGGGATGGTTTGCCGTGATCTTTTTTAGGGGAAAGCCGGCTGAATTGAGAGCGTCTATAGTCCTCTGTTAGGGATTGCTCGGCTGATTGAAGATCAATGACTGCCAGATAAATAATCGTCCACATACGTCCCTCGGATTTAGTATTGGGCCTGCGCGTGGATGGAATCGGCTATGTCCTTTCGCCATTCGTGTAGAGTGCGAATAGCCAGGAAAGGCGCGCAGTTAACCCCGAAGGTGCCGTTTTTAACTTGTAGTCCTTTATTGGACTGTGCTCGGGGGTTCGGAATATTATCCTGTTGGTAGTCTCGTCATCGGGGTGCTAAGAGATTGGGTGGTACATTTTCTCGACGTCGCCATTAAACACATATTTATATGTCTCGCCATTTTAGCAACATAAGTCGGAGATCGGGTTGGAGGGTTGGTCCGTACATAAAACATCGTTTGAGGGAGTGACCTGAACCCGACTTTTGGAGGCGTTGACACAACTCTGACCTTTGTTGTCTTTTTGTCTGGCTTACGACTGCATGTGAGGGAGATAGAATGAGCAGTATTTACCCAGGATTTTATTTCATTGGGACTGCATTCCTTCCATGTGGCCTAGGGACAGATATTCCTCGAGAACGTGGTCGTATTGCTGCTTGAGATCGCCCTTTTTTGCGAGATGAACGTTCCATGCCATGAACTATCGTAGGGCTGCAGTACGGGATTGACTAGGTCGATATCGTTCGGGAACGTTGGTTTAAAGGGAGTCGAACCATATATCGACCGTCGTCCATGCGAGTGGTTGTGCTTGATAAAAGTCTCGCACATTTTATCTTCTGGGGTTTCCACTCGCGTTCTGGGTATTTCTTCGATTTCCAGAATTGCCTTAGCTGTTCATATCAGCTGGACATTCGTCACTTCCACGCTTGAGAGAGAGTGTGATCCGACTTTTCGGGGGTTTTGGCCACTTATTATCCAGCCAAATATCGTGTTTTTGTGCTAGCAGTGTGGGCGAGATCTTTTCTATGCCATTTAGCATTATTTGTGATAAGATCACATGCCTAATACAAGATCAATTGGGAGTGGTTCTGAGTGTTCTGGTCTGGCTAGCTTGAGATGGGAACCATTTACGCATTTGGTCGTTATTTAGCCTGAGTGTTGGGAGTTGCCTAGTGAGCCGAGGTAGCACTAGTTGCCTGGGCCTTTTATTTTCACCTTGTGATCATTTGAGACTAGGGTCAGTGAGCATAGCTTGTTGGAGGTTTGTACTACTCCGCCTCCCATTCTCGATATTTCAAATAGGGAGTGGGTATATGGGAGGTCTAGCTTGCATTTGAGCTTCGACGAGATGAAGCTACGTTCTGACCTGATCCACTAAGGCTCTGAGCTGAAGCAGATCCCCTCGTTGTTTTATGGACACTATCGCTGTGGGGAGATATATATCTTGCATATTCGCAGAATTTTTTGTGTCCGTCAGAAGTTCCGTTCAGGGATTGCCAGCTTTTTGTAATGCAAGCAGCTTTGTAGCGTGTGGGAGTTCTGCTTGCACTTTCTGCAGGCGTATACTATGTTTGATGCTCGGCCACATGAGCATTTGTCGATTTTGAGAGTAGTTGTTGTTCTGCGGGGGGTTGCGGTTTTGGTTAGGGGTTTGAGCCTGCCTGAACTGGGGATTGTTTGACTTGAGGGAGGCTTTGAGAATTGGTGGAGGGTGGATTTAATCGGGATTAGGCTGTCGCCATTGATCCACCCTTTCCACTATCTCGTAGCGAGTAGTCAGAAACTGAATCCTATTTGGGACCAGTTCGGTAGGTCTCTTCTGGAGCTTAAAGATTGCTCCCAAAGCGCAACTGTATTTTCCGGGAGTTTTTGAGGTTACCAGATATATTAATATGGGGTCCAAACTGTCTGGCGAGACTTGTTGGGTTGCCTAATATCTGGAGACAGTTATTAACGGAAGATTGCTGAATGCTTCGCTGTTTCGTGAGCTTAATCATGAGGACTTTTGATTTGATTGTCGACCAGGACTCTTTTATTTTCGTATCGGGATTTCAGAGCTTCCCAAGCCAGAGCAAAGTTGTCATCGCTAAGTGGAATTGCTTACTATCTGGCCGGCTTTTCCTGAGTTTTGTACTGAGGTGGTACAGTTTTTGGGGCGCTCGAGAGTTTGGGGTGGTTGATATAGACCGCCGTGAACATGTCACGGAAGGACGGCCATTGATCATAACTCCCGTAAAAGACTTCGGTGTCACAGGCGGGTACTTTGAGGTGCATCCCGGAACTTTCTTGGGGAGTGGTGGTTGTAGCGGGGACGGGATTGCTTAGTACCCTTAGCTGGAGCTGATCGCCTATTCTTGCCTTTGTGTCTTCATACGCTATAAGCAGGCGCGGTATTTATTGAAGGCTGAGGCCTTAAAGTCGTCGGGAAGGTCGTTGTCATCTGACTCTACGACGGCGTCCATATGCGCTTGTACTCCCTTTCCCAGAACACATCGATATTTTTGTCTTTTATTTTAGGGATGCCTCGGTGTATCTTGGATGTCGGTTGTGCCGAACCGAGCGCAGTAATCCGAAAAGAGATCCGTTTCGGATATAAATTTATTTTCGACCACGCTAGCCATTCTGAAAGAGGGACTTGCTTAATTTTACTTAGCTATTTTGGGTATTTTGGAGATTGCCGAGTGTTTTATTTATACGGGAAAACCAAAGGAGCAGTTTTCCTATTGGTCGCGAGTGTAGTAGGCTAGGACCAGTTAGACTCAATTGGGAGTAGTCTGGGCCAGTTGGGATGACCTGCAGAATTTGACTGCTGGGTATTTCAAGCAATGTGAATGTGGACTGAATTTTTGCTGGGTATCGCCAACAATGTAAAATGTGGGGATATGTAGTTAAATTATACCGCCAGGGGACTCAAGTATTCAAAGTGGGCAATGAGCTAACTTGTGCAAGTGTGGTGGGATGTGCCTCGAAATTTTTAATGTCACCGCTTTTAGGTACAGTGTGCTGTATGGTGTGAGAAATGTACTATACATATATCAAACATGTATATATATGGCGGGAAAAGTATATTCTGGCGGAAAATATAACTCTGGCGGGAGAAACTTTTGGATTTGCGGGAGCCACCAAATTTATATACTTCAGATAGTACGTGTAGTATAATTGTTAGAGGCTGGTTCGTCATGCGCCGATAGGACCATTAGTACACGGGCTGGATGCAGTACGTACTCACGGTCTTGTTGGCTATGTGTTCTGAGCTGTGAGCAGATCGTGCTGCACTGATATCTGCGGCCAAGAGTCTTCCTGAGTTTCACTTGACTTGAACTCCACTTCGTCGTTTGCCCGCCAACCCCTTTGATGATGAGACAGTAAGGACCGCGCCAAGTGTTAAATTGCGCTAGCACAAGATTTTGTTAGCAAACGCTGCTGTTCGTTATATTTATTTCGAACGAGATACACCATAGATTCTAGTTCCTTACGATTAATAATACGCTGACATACGTCGAAAACTTTCATATAGTTCAAGATGAAGAATGTACGACACAAGCACTATGTGTAAATTTCACATTAACCACTTGCTATATTGGCTGAGCAGCAACACATTTCAGTAGAATATTTGTAAAGCTTTAAATCGATTAATTTGTTGACGTTCTATTTTCCGTCCTACGCCGGTTTTTTACACAACTTATTTTGTAGAGCACAAAGAGTGACCAGCAAATTGTAAGAGTTTGATAATAATAAAATATAGTGAAATGTCAAATTTCAACATTCTAGGTGCATTATTTACTAAATAATCAGGTTTTTTGTGTTTCCAAAATGCTATATAATAAAAGGTGGGCGTGGTTATCATCCGATTCGCTCATTTTCAATACC
>JARSSU010024244.1:0-11281 GCA_029619165.1 Eurosta solidaginis | reverse complement strand
ATTTGGGCAACATAGAGATGGGGAATTAGAGTTGAAATGAATGTGGGAATGGGTTTGGGAGTGCGAGGGATATTTCCCATGGAAGTGGCGAAAAAGGGAGCATGGGGATTCAAGGGGTTGATAATCGCAATACAAAGCTTTATAGCTTCAAAGCTCCCGCAACCGGCGCCAATTGGTCACACCAAGGGAGTTTAAATCGTTTTCCACCTGGTCCTTCCAACGGAGTGGGGGCCGCCCTCTACCCCTGCTTCCATAGGCAGGTTCCGATAGAAACACTTTCTTGGCCGGAGCGTCATCTTCATTCGCATAACATGGCCCAGCCAGCGCAGCCTTTGCGTTTTAATTTCTTGGACCATGTCGATGTCTGCGTATAGCTCGTACAGCTTACCGTTAAATCTTCGGTACTCGCCATCGCCAACGCGTAGAGGTCCATAAATCTTTCGAAGAACTTTTCTCTCGAACTCTCCCAAAGCTGCTTCATCTGCTGTTATCATGGTACATGCTTCTGCCCCATACAGCAGGACGGGTACGATAAGTGATTTGTAGAGTATGATTTTCTAAAATTGATTGTAACGACCTTTTTACTTTGACTTTATCAAACTGTGATTTTTGCCGGCTCAAGGTCCAATGTAATAAAACACTTTTTTAAATATTTCCCAATATATTTCAATTCTCCTTCGGAGATCGTCTTCAGGGGATACATAATTATCTTGTCCGATACACGACACTTGTTAATTCGCCATGCAGTTCAGAACTAAAATATAATTAGTTCTGAACTGCATGGCGAATTAACAAGTGTCGTGTATCGGACAAGATAATTAATGTATCCCCTGAAGACGATCTCCGAAGGAGATTGAAATATATTGGGAAATATTTAAAAAAGTGTTTTTATTACATTGGACCTTGAGCCGGCAAAAATCACAGTTTGAGTATGATTTCGTTCGCCGAGAGAGGAATTTACTTTTCAATTGCCTACCTAGTCCAAAGTAGCATTTATTGCACGATTGATTCTTCGCTCAATTTCAGTGCTGATGTTGTTGCTAGTGCTGATACTGGTTCCCAAATAAACGAAGTCTTTTACTATTTCGAAATTATGGCTGCCAACAGTAGCGTGGTTGCCAAGGCTCGTATGCGTTGACTCTTTGCTCTATGTGAGCAGGTACTTCGTTTTGTCCTCATTCACCATCAAACCCATCAAAGTGGTAATATTGTAGTATATTCGACGATATAGAGAGCGATAGAGAAAGGGAGGTCATCTTTTCAAATATATGGCAGGACAATACTGCTGGGTACGCTAGTTTTTTTCATTCGAATAGCAAAAATTTCTATCTGACTTTTAAAATAAATTAAACTTGGCTTAGAACAGAAAATGGTTTGAATACACAACGTTATTTTTTATCACGCATTGGGGTATTTAATATTGTAACGAATTTAGGGAAATTCCGCTTATTTGAAACCTTCTGCTAACGTTCGAATCGCTATACTGTTGAATAAATCACTTTAATATTCTATATTGCAAACTAGTGTTTATTAGATTACTTTGGGAGTACTTCACAATTATACTTCACTTCACAACTAATAGCGAGTTTAAATCAAACTGATTACTGACTACTCAGCTTGCGCTGGTTTTATACTCTCCGTTGCTTCATTCGCATATTTCTGCTAAAGTCTAGACGTTTCGCCTTCTAGAACTGATGTATCTTTCGCTTGGTAATTGAGCTACATATACGCGTGTGTATGTGTGAGTAACAACTTCGGCTGATGACTACATCTGTGTGTGAGTTATCTCTTCGTTGCCTTGTATGTATGTGTGTAAATATGATTGATTTGTTCATGTACACAAGAGTGGCAGCTTGCTTTATTGTTGTTGTGCCTTTATTTACTAATAACATAGTGATGCTTAAAATTCGCCACAATATTATTGTTTTTGCTGGTAGAAGGTATTGATTATAAGCCGACGATATATCGGACTTTTAATTGTCAATTTTCAAGATCTTGTGACACCTCTAAACTGCTGTCTTTGAATCTCATTGTTAAAATGAATCCTTATGATGCAATAATACAGAAAGGTGAAGTCAGTATTACACCATTAAAAATTAGTCAGCCCTCATAATTCGGTCATACATTTTAAGGTTGTAGGAAGGCAATTTTTTTCAAACTATTTTTCTACTTTTATTATTATTTAGTAATAAAATGTGCGTCCCTCTCTGGAAAAAGATAAATTCGATACATCTCCTCATAGGGGAGGGCTTCTCCAACCTAATTGTCATATGCCCCACCCGTTGCGAATCCTCTTTTTTTATTTTCTGGTTTTGGTGTTACGTTCTTGAAATGCACCGATGCCCGCTGACCACACAGATAATTTTCGGTCCACCTTTTGAGATTGGGAGGAAGGTTAGACGCTTCCAAGTCTTGCATCATGATTGACCGTGATTGAGCGCTACAAGTACTGTTCTGTGGTGGTTTCTTGGTTCAGTCCGCAATTTACTTATGTGTTGATAGCGTTTAGCGCGCTGGTGTCGCTTTGTAACTTTCAGAAGCCATGCTGATGATTGGCGAGTCGCAGGTTTGTGGTGAAATAAGAAAGCATGATGGCTTCACGTATCTTGGGTACTGGTGATAAGAGAGATATCGGACGATATAAATCTCCTCCGCTAGCTGGTTTCTCAGCTTTTAGTAGCAGTACCACCCTTACCAAGTTTAATTGCTTCTTCAACCTCTGTGGTCGTGATAATAATAGAGTAGAACGCATTGTGTTTATGTGCGTGTCTGTTGACCTGCATCTAGATTTCTCAACCGAAGAATGCCGGCATTTCTTCGCATCCTATAGAACTTTATCGCCAAAGGCGATGGATATTCTGTCATTGTACATGACTGGGTTTGAAAGGGACTTTACGGTTGACCGTTGGGAGGTTGCGGTTCTTGAGATGTTCCTCTCGCTGGTGTTTGTACGTAATCTGTCTCATGCGCGGGTTCTTATCCTTGATTTGGGAGTTGCCAGGGTCTTGCTGCCTTGCTTCTCCTTGGCGAACAATCAGTCGAAGTTTGTAGGGCAACAAAATGGTTGTCTGTGTATGCTGCATAGTCGGCCGACTTTTCTTGAAAGTTGATGAAAGTGGCGTCGCTCAGACGTGATAAATTCGACTGATTGGTCGAACAAGAGGAGTATCGGTAGCTGATCGGATGCCAATATTAACATCGGTTGCCAGTTCCCAAGTCCCGCGTTAACGATGGAGATGTTTGGCGAGCTGTGACAACTTCCTACCATACATGTGAATCCCCCTTATATTCTGAATAATAAGTTGATCAACAGCTCATCGAGTTAATATCTAAATATAATAAAATTGTAACATTTCGATGTCTGTAGTACATTAAAGATATTAAAGAAAAATTGATATTAGAACCTAAATCGACAATTTCTAAATTTATCTTGATCGTTCGTATTATGTTCGTCATAACGGTTGCTTCGAACTTGATCGCACCGAAAACCCCATATCATAGTTTCTTTTCCACTATTGGATCTTGGGTCATGGCTAGGGCAGGCAGCTTGTCACTTCAGTGATGTGAGAGCTGAGCGGCTTGCACGCGTGCATTTCAGGGTATTTGAACAGAGCCTTTTCCTCAAGGGGCTACCATGCGAAGAAACTGGGGCCTTGCCGCAGCAAGGAGCGCTATTGCCATCGCAGGTATTTCTATAAGCAGATATCTATAGAAAACTTTGAGTCTGAAGAAAGGAAGCTGCCTAATATCAGGTTCAGAATGTACTAAGGCGAACCACATAAACCATTACTACTCTTCAATTCAGCAAGTACAATTGAGTTAAATTGATAAGCCTGAACAACATTAGCACCTTGAAATAGTTAAAAGGAGTTTCTCCAAAATTCCAACGGCAAGAGTTGAATGTCATGTATGGTGAAGTTAGGGGGCGCGCTGAATCTATTGCAGCATCGGTACAATTATATGTATATCGCCGCGGGATTGAACGGAGTTTCACATATATTCGTCTTGCAAATAAACAAGGAGACGGAGTATATGTTGTATCTACGGTAAAAAGAAGACGTAGTCGTAATGATCGAAGTTTTGGTAGGGGACAAACAAATCAAATGTTGCGGCTAGTCTTACAGATCAACCTCCAATAAAATAGCAAGACCGAACTCCTTTTTACTGTCGAGAAGTGTTCGGTGTGGCTCTGATACATTAGCCATGCTGTGAAGGAAACGTATCTGGAAAATTGTTTTAGCTGTGTTGGTATAGTTAATTTGACAAGGATTTTCGTTTCTATTGATATTTGTGGGTAAACTTTTTGGTGCAAGGTGGTTTCCCCAGTAAAGATATCAGGTTATAAAAAGCACTACTCTCCAACTTTTTTGATGCCATATTTTAGTTGCACTAAACCAATTCACACTTTTTAAGAGCTCTGTAAATAATTTCCCGCTCTACTCACCTTTCTATTTGTAATTCTCTTTTACCAGATAATCGTCCATACCATTTTCAAGCTGAGGACGAAGTGGACCAGAAAGCCTGGATGGCAGTTCTTGTGAACTGCAAAGAGAAAGCTTTAGCTAAAGCATTCCAACATGCGAATCCGCAAATGAGTCCAAGCCTAGTGGAACTTCAAAAGACTGTTATAAGGTATGTTATTTGATGTATCTGAGTGTTTAACTTAATTAGGACATCATATTGTGGCGAATGTTGACATCACTAGGCTGTTAGTAAATAATCACGCAACAACAAAAACATGAAGCAGCCATTTTTATATACATGTCCACATTAAAGCTAGCAACGCTTATGTAGAAGGCGACGAAGAGATATCTCACACACATACACATGTAGTCATCAGCCGAAGTAGTTACTCACACATATGGCTATAAACTACAAATATACACGTATATAGCTGGTAACCAACATGAGCTACAAGAGTTATAGAAGGTGAAACGTCTAGACCTTTGGAGAAATATGCGGACGAGGCAATAGAGAGTATAAAAGCAGCGCAAGCTGAGTAATAACGAATCAGTTTTGATTTAAATACGCTATGGTTGTGAAGTATAATTGTGAAGTACTACTCCCAAAGTAATCTAAATAAAGACCAGTTTGCAATACTGAATATTGGAGTGATTAATTCAACATTTTAGCGATTCGAACGTTAGCAGAAGGTGTATAAATATCAGAAATCTCCAGAATTCGGTCGGGCTAGTACCATATCGGATCTATATTCGGCAAAGGATCATCAACATGGATAACACTCCCAAGACCCTCGGGATTGTCCTAATCGCGTGTTTTATTTTCAAAATATTTATTTAATAAAATGGATTTTTCTTGTTTTGAAATTGAAGGACTGCTGTGTACCTATTATTTTGAGCAGGTGTGTATATATATTTTTTTGCGATTTCGACCCCATTTTAACAGCTAGAAGCTTCAAATTTCATAAAAATGCTTACGTCTATAGCATATATTGATGTCTGAAAAAATCATTGAGATCGGTGGTATACATAGTATATATCTCATACAACCGATTGTTCAGATAAGAAACTTTGCGCAATTTCTTCCCCATTTTAACAGCTAGAAGCTTCAAATTTCACCAAATGCTTACGTGTATAGTATATATTGTTGTCTGAAAAAATCATAGAGATCGGTGGTACATATATTATAAACCCCATATAAACTGTATTTTTTTGCCCCTTTTTTACGGCTAGAAGCTTCAAAATTCATAAAATTTCATCAAATAGTTACGTTTACGTCATATATTGTTGAAATACGTGATTCGTAGTCATAGTTTTTACACGCAGACCACAAAAAACCTGAAACTTTGCATCCTCACACAAAGTACCTACGTATTTTTTATTTTATATTTATCTTAAAAATCGTTTAGGTATGTAGATCTGTTCACTATATATTTCTTATCTTATACATCCGATTATTCGGAGATTACGAATGGGATAAGATTATTGTTAAGCCCCATTCATGAAAGGTATGAAGTCTTCGGCACAGCCGAAGACAGTCCCGTCCTTACTTGTCAAAATAGAAAATTAAGCTTTTTAAAGTAAGATTTATATTTACATTTCATTTTCTTCGAACGTGCAAAGCTGCGGCTAATGTCTAGTATTCTAAATTACGATACACATATTGTAACGAATTTAAGGAAATTCCGCTTTTCCAAACCGTCTGTCAATATTCAGTAATGCAAAATGGTCTTTATTAGACTACTTTGAGAGTACTTCACAATAACTCTTATACTTCACAACTAATTGCTTGTTTAATTCAAACTGATTAGTCAAGCTTCAGCTTGCGCTGCTTTTATGCTCTCGGTTTCCTCGTTCACCCATTTCTCCTAAGGTCTAGTAATTTCGTGAACTTCATGCTGGTTACAAGCCATATACATGTATATTTGTAATTTGCAGCCATATGCGTGTGTATGAGTGAGCACCACTTCGGCCGATGACTACATGCGCTTGTGAGTATCTCTCCGTTGCCTTGTATGTATGTGCGTAAATGATGATTGATTTGTTTACGTACACAAGAGTGGCAGCTTGCTTTATTGTTGTTGTGCCTTCTTTTAACAACCGCTAGTGATGTTAGTATCACTTAGTGATGCTAATATTCGTCCACAATATATTAGAAAAATTTTAATTATGTAATATAAAACATGTGGTAATAGATAATTAAATTTTAAATATTAATATATCTCATTCCATTGTAGATACGTCCAAATGTTACCGGGTAATGACCAGTGTTGTGATTGTGGATCACGTAATGATGTCACATGGATAAGTCTTAACTTTGGCATACTTGTTTGCATTCAATGTTCGGGTGTTCATCGAGATTTGGGTGTACATCATTCACGCATACAAAGTTTAATATTGGATAATTTAACCACAGCTAATTTATTGATTGCACGTGCCATGGGCAATAATACGTTAAAACGAAATTATGGAGGCGACATTAGGCAAGGGTAAACTCGCCCCTGATAGTACAATGTAAGTATCGGCGATGATAAAAATTAAAATTAATTTTATGCAATATAAATGTATGATTTATATTAATAGGGAAGAACGATACGACTTTATACGCGCCAAATATGTAGCGAAACGTTATGTAATGCGCACCTGTGCTGACGACAGCGAATTGCGTTGTGATCTTGAACAAGCTATAGTTAATGCAGACATGAGCCAGTTGTTGCAGGTATGGGCAGAGGGTGCTGATCTCACTTGTTGTTTACCCTCGTCAGATGCAGGCGAGAACCGCATTACATTTGGCTGTGTTAAGAGAAATAATGGGTTCGACGTTACATATTGTTGATTTTCTTATACAAAATATGCCACCAAAGGGTCTAAATAAGGCCACAAATCCGCCAAGTATTATAGATGCCATCGGTAAAAATACTGCACTACATTTATGTGCGTTACATGATCGACGTGAATGTATAAAATTGCTTTTGCGTTCAGGGTGCCGATTATGAATTGAGAAATTCACAAAATAAAACACCACTGGATATTGCCAAAGAAATGGGCCATAATGCTTGCAAAGAGCTGGTAAGTGCATACGCTAAAATGCAAATAGCAGGGAAACAGATTCATAGGTACTGGAAGCATGTAACGCTGGAATAATTACGGAGCTCACAAAGCTTGCAATATTGTCATCTTCGTCATGTGTGGTATTTTTTTTAGACAGTTTTTTATGTCGTGAATCAGAAAGAAAGTTCCCATATTAAGACATTAGAGAAAAAATGAATAAATTAGGGTGGTATTGTACTGGCCTCTAGAATCAAACCCTAGATAAACGTTCTTTATTCGACCCCTCCCTCCAAGTCTTCTTCCCCAACAGTCGTACCTTCGGTTCTTCTCAAAAGTTTGCTACAGGCAAAATATACACAAACCTACTATCTTGTGACAAAAATTCGTCTTTAGTTTCTTTTTTCCTTTTTCTTTGAGGGTTTATACAGTTATTTTCTTTTGACATACACCTCTTGGAAAGCTATCACAGATTTGGAGCGACAACTAAAAATTCAGGATTTTCGTAAGTCTGATAAGCAAGTAGTAGAAAAATATATAACAAAAAAATCAAATTACCAGAGTCCTCTCTAACTAAGTTTCCAGTAATGCAAACTGATTATCCATTCAAAGTAGTACTAGAGCGGACAGACTAGACTAATTAATATTTTTATAGTATGATACTATCCTTGCTTCTTTCGGTACTAAGTATGTGGGTACGAATTAGCAACAAAGCAGGAAGGGAAGAACTTAAGAGCGCGGAAATGGGGCTACTAATAGGGAAAACGGAACGCCTTGGAAAGACAGAAAGAAAAAAATAGAAAAATAGTATCCGAGTGGCAAAGGTAGGGGATTGTATAAAAGTTGTTATCCAATTGGGACTGCAATTACGATGGCGCCCACACTTGCAATAAGCTTCCGCCATCCACCATTTGGTCCAAACAACATCACTACGGTGAAAGATGCACGAGCAGAAATGCCATATAATAGCCGGCATGGGGCATATACTGGTAGGCGAACGACCCCAAGTTCGCTCTGTGAATAAACATTAGAAGGTTGCCAATAGGGAGACATCATTAAATTCGATTTCGCGCACTATTGTAGGTCGGTGAGTACGCCTTAATGTACGTGCCTGAGTGACCGGAGTTAAGTTCGTGGGTTTTTAGTAAACTGAATCTATATCCAAGCAAAAAGCGCACCATTAAACAACCGTAAAGGAACATAAGAAGAGGGTGAGTAAAAGAATGCGTAGTGCTAAGTGCGTTTGAGTGAAAAGGAGGAATAAGAGGTGTGAGATGGAAGGGTGAGGGCGGACTAAACTTTTCCCCCAGCAGGTCCATCGGTGGTCAGGAATATACCCGCGAGTAGGATATCACTGTCGTAAGGAGGCGACTAAGAATACCAGATTCAAAGGGGGCCCGGGTGAGGTCATACGAACATTTTATAGCAGACAAACACCTTACAGGTAGCCAGCGCAATTATACAGCATATTCCAAAATCCTACAAAAACACACACGCTCAACTCCGACGCACCTTAGATCCGTATACGTTTGTTTTTTTTGCAATGCAGAATCACTGTGTTTCACCTACATCAACCCTAACCCACTCTCTAGTCGGAATCCTTTGCAGGTTGGTATCACTCGCAAAAATTTCGAACCTCTCTAGTTTTGACGAGGGATGGCAAACTCACCTCTGTGAAGGTTTATACGTATGGCCAAAAAGTAACAACTAACACAGTCGCATTCCCACAGAGATTAAGTTGTTTCACCTCTTAGTGAAATAATGACACTCCGGAAGCAAAAAAATAGGCACACCTTAAATGGATGATGCTAAATGTTAAAAAGTCAAAACTCGTCTCCTGAGCATGTGGCGTCAGACACTAGGAACATCGTCCGTAAAAATCACAGCGTGTCATAGAACTATTATGATCCATCCACACATCGATAAGCACTATTCGGGCCGAAGCACACCTGGTGATATTGCGCTGTTCATTCCTTAAAACATGACCCCAAACTAATCAAGAAAAATAAACCACACTTAACGAATGAATAATCATGGACCCTACTTAGAAATAATAGTTTGGGGAGGGTGGAGCGTTGAAACTGCATGGATTAAGGAGCAAGGGAAGAGGATGGTTGGAGAGTAAGAGTATAAGAGGAGGGTGAAGGATTTATACACAGAGAAGACATGACAAGCGGATAGGAAGAAGTGCAGCGCTGGAGCCGACCGATTAAAGTAAACAAGAGAGAGAAATGGCATCCGGGGTTGTTACGAGAAAGCTCCCCACGCCGTCCTCCCTGAAAGGTTCTCTAAGACAAGATTGATTCACCACACACGAGGCTGAATGTGTCCAACTAAGATGAGTAGATAAGACAACAAAATCGAGTGATGGTAGATTAAACAAAGCAGGAAGAGGCAGGCAGAGAATGGTTACGATGTCAGAGAACAACACGAGTGGCATATCACGGTCAGGTTTGACCGTGTTAAAAGGCCACTGAGGAGAGGTGTTTCTATTGTTCTAAATGTTTCCAGGATTGATTTAAGGCCTAGAAATAGGTTATTTTAAAAATTTAAGCCATTTAGACATAGACCACACAGAACTTCTTTTATGCCATCCATGATGGTTTATAATCACTAGATGAGCTTCCCCTCCTCCTCCTGATTTTTTGAAACATGCGTTGCTGCAGAGATACTTACTTCCGTAATAGAAATTATAGAATACTTTTTGTGATGCAATGTTTTTTATGCGATTCACAGTAATAATGTTGGTTCTCTCCCTTTTGTACCGTAAAAGCCTGTATCCCATTACACACTAGTCCATCAGCTCATGAATTATTAAAATCGTTAAACTTGGTGATATTATTCCCTTGATTCCAGATACTTCAAATAAACAATTCAACTTGACCGGCAATAATGGTTGTGTTTCCACAATGATTCCTTTTGTTGAGGTGAAACCTAGGTGAGATACTCTTGGTACAGAATACGATCAACCAACAACATACAATTTTACACGATGCTTGGAGCCTATATATATACTACATCGCGCAGCATTACGAACCAACCCTACGATATGCCCGTTATCAATAGGCCTGACGTGTAAGACTTCTTAGCAACCAGTATTTTTGCTTCTAGCCCGACACTTAGGTTATACTCCCATTCGAGATGAAATTAGAGAACATCACCCATGATATACGGAAAAAAAAAAAATCATACTCACACGCACAAATAAACCAAGTCTTATATAAAAAGGGCTTGAGATGATCACAACTGTCTAATTTATCTAAGTTATTATCAATAAAAGGGCAATTTTTCTCTTTGAAAAAAAATGGACAAATCTACACCTATAAAGAATCAAGAGAAAGAAGCCAAAAAAGAAAACCTAACCGTATACCGTAATGTTATACGGTAAAAAGAAAATGCAGAACAGCGAGAGTATAAGTGGCCCAATTTCCTGCCATCCGCGCTAAAAATGTTATCAGAACAAGGAGGCGAATTTAGTAGTTGACATTGCACAACCTAATCCAAACGCGTCTGCGTACTAAGCAGCAAAAAAAAGTTCAAACACTTAAAACATTATGATTTCTTATGCACCCTATACACCCCCGCACATCTTTCCTGGCCCTTCCCCCCCCTTCCAGGCATTGTCCACATTCCACCAGAACGAAATATAACACTCGATTCGAATACGACCTACATATATTGTATATATAGAAACCGATCATTCCTTTGGTCTGGTTTATTGCAATCAAATGCCCAAAGGAATAATTCTTAGTAATAACGACAAGGTGATTATG